>CM033280.1:33715755-33989771 GCA_019343175.1 Oedothorax gibbosus | reverse complement strand
TTGAAAAAATTTTGCTTTAAAAACATTATTGTTTTTATCTGTGGCAATACTTTAGCTTCCAATGGCTGCTTTTTTTGGAAAGCATGGGTTAGGGTTTTTTTCATAATTTTGAATTCTTAAATTTTTAATTAAAGTATTATTTTTTTAGATTTTTTGGTAATTTTAAATACACTATATAACTATTTTTAAAAAAAAATTATTAACGTCTTTTATAACAAAAAAAGGATTTAATTTAAAAAAGAAAAAAATTTCCCCTTTTTGGCTGTGTGAAAAGCACAAAAAGAATAAAAGTTCCTAGTTTTTTAAAATAAGCTTTGCTTAAAAATTTTAAGTTTTTTTTTTCTTTTTATTAACCTCTGTGTAACCCACACCTTTAAATTTTAAAAAAAAATTTTTTTTTACTATTAAAAAACATTTTAACTTGTTGGTAAGTCACCACGAGTTTTTGTCCCTTCTGTTGATTTTCTATTGTGTTAGCTATCTTTTTGTAATTTTTATTTTTGTTTTTGTTTAATGGAAATCACACTGGGCCAAAAGGGGCTTTGCTGGGAAATTTTCCCTTTTGGAAAAAACATTTTACGGCCACTTAAGGGTACCTATTTAAAAAACCCAAAAAAAATTTGATAAAAATATGGTTCTGTCTTTGCTTAAAAATTTATCTGATTTTTTATTTTTCTTTTGGTAAAAGAAGATTTCTTGTATGAAAATGTTTTTAATTTACAGCATTTTTTTAAGGAAATTCTTGTCTTCAATTTACAATGAAATCCGCCCATTTCTGAGAACGTTTTTTTTCATTTGCTGTCCCCCGAGAAAAGATTTTAAATAATATCTTCGTTTTAAAAAATTTTAAAGTAAATTTTAAAGAGAAAGAATCGGGGGCTGTGACCATACTTTTATAAAAACTGTAAAGAATTTTTTAAATTTTTTTTAAAATTTTAAAAAAATTTAAAATTATTAAAAAAATATATTTAAAGCTATAAGCCATTTAAATTTCATAATTAAATAATACTTTCCTTAGAGCTTAATTAAGTATGATCAATGCCTATATTTTACTGTTTTTTTCTGCAAAAAATTTGTAAAACAAGTATTAGGATTGTCGTAAATTTTCACACAATTTGGCCCTCTTAAATTAATTAATTTTAATTAATTTATTAATTATATATTTTTTTTTCAGTAAAGTATTTTTTAGTTATTTTTATGTGCCTGATTTCTCCAACAAAGTTTAAAAAAGTCTTCTCAAAAATTAAAGAAAAAATTGTCTAAATGGATACTTTTAAATAAAAATACACCCTCCCTATTGCAATGTTCCCAAACCCTTCGACAACATTGAATGGGATTTCTCAGCCACCAACGTTGGTTATCTTTGCCTTTAGTCATGAAAAGGACAAAATTGAGGGGCTTGGTGATACAATGAGGCGGGAATCAAAGAGTCACACTTTCCAGGAAAATTGACTCACATTTGCTAGAGATTTTTTCACTTTGCATAAGAAAACTGCCCAAACATATCACTATTATACATTTCTGACAACTGTGTAAGGCGAAATATGTAGATTAAATTATATTGTTTATCAAAAGGAAATAAATATTTCCAATTCCTGACATTCAAAATTGCTCAGCTTTTTTTAAAATTAAAATTTAAACCTACTTAAAATTGCCAATGTTTAATTAAAAACCCCAAAATACTATACGGCTTATTTAAACAAATGGAAATGTTGTAAAAGTATAATACCTCTCAACAAAATTCCCATAATAAATTTTGATGCTGGAAAAAGGGGCTTTAGTTCCTTTTGTCGGAAAATTATCGTTAAATATCTTGTGGGAAAATGTTAAGAAAAGAGCTTTTTAAATAAACTGAAACATCTGCAAGGGTAGGGAATTTTTTTTGGAATGGCCTGAAAGGAAGTTTTTCAGACATTGCTATTTTGAAGAAAGAATAAGAAATTACCAGAAATCAACTTTAGGGGACTTGGTAACTTTTCTAACTATGATTTTTTCCATGTATGCAATTGTTAACTTCCTATTTAAATTATTCGCATATGTTTTTTTTATTGCCCAAATTCCATATCTGTGATAAATTCACAGATGTGTGTGTCACAAAATTTAATGTAGTGGAAGTCAGCACAAAAAGGTTTTAAAAAATTTTTCCCATGAATTTTTAACCTTTTCTGCAATTTAAAATTTTTACTTAAAACCCTTTTACTTAAAAAAGCCTGGTGAATGTTTATTTTCTGTATTGAAAAAGAAATTAGAGTATATAATGAAACCAAAAAACGACTTCCTTTCATGTAGGTTAAATCAATCAACATTTTTTTTATTTTTTAAAATAAAATATTAAATTAAAAACGTTTGTACTATGCTAAAAATACTATATGTTCAGGGTAAACTGACGTACAATATTTTTTTTTAATAAATAGAAAAAATTTTTTAACTAACAAACGATATTTGTTAAATCGTCAAATGTATGTAAGTCACGCTTGGAATTGCCCTATTTTTAATATTACGTTTGAGATGAATTTAAATTTTATTCTCAAACTTTTAAATTTCCCAAATTTATGCTCTTGGATTTCTTACAAAAAAGAGCTTTTTGAAAGCTGATTCAACTCAAAAGAAACTCGAAATGTTTTGTATTTTCCAATATCTGAAAACGGGTTCTTAAATAATTTACAAAGCGATAAATATTTCATAAATTGAATTTTTAAAAAAAATTCTAAATGATAGTTCCGAAAGATAGTGACAGGCTATTTTTATTATTATTATAATCTTTAAATGAGTCAGAATAACTTCATTTTGATTTAGAATTTTAAAATTTTTGAGAAAAGCAGTAAATACCCTAATGGTACACTATGATGAAACACTATAAGGCTTACAAAAGTTTTTACATATATTTGATGTTTATTTTGTTTCGAAAGGCAATTGCTGAATCGTCAAATCAAAAAAGTTTCACTTTCCCAAATTTCTTTTATTAGTATTTTTTATATTTCATCCCGTGTTTCTGACAGTAAAAATAGTAAAGGAAATCAATTTGAAACAGGATGAATAACTCGTTGTTTTTGTTTCAGGATCCGGTCCCCGCCCTACTGTGAAAGATATCGGAGAAATGCGGAAGTCCCGATTCGACCCTCAGTTCTGCGCCGACTTCCGGGGAATATTCCACCTTGTCAAAAACTCGAAAAAGGTAAACACGCTTTTAGCAGAATCGGAAGTTGAAAGGGTTTTTGAAACGTAATGCACTTAAAACCCCGTTTACCAAAAAACCCACACCATAATGAAAATCCCCAAAAAGGTCTTTAGCTTTAGCTTTTTTTTTAAATTTTAAGTCAAAAAAAAAACCGTTTCATTAATTTCGTTCGCGTTTTAATAAACAGCTTTTTCTTTTCTATCTTTGATTTCGAGGAATAGTATTTTTTTTTTCTTTTAAAAGGGGAAGCGATATTATCGTCTAAATTTTTTAACTTAATTTTTTAAAAAAGACTAAAACTCAATTTTATGCAAAAAAAAAAAACGTTCTCTGTCGTTTTCAAAAAATTTTTTTGTCGCCAAACGCTCATTTTAATTAAAACTTTTTTCGCAATTACTTAATATTTTTTATGTTGCAAAATTTAATTGCATTTTCAAAGAATAAATATTTAGTAAAGTGAGCTAAAAAATAAAAATTTAAAATTTTATCGAAATATTTTTATTCTTTATATATTTAGAAGAAGTTTTTACAATTTTTCGAAAAAATCTAAATTTTCATTTGCCTTTTTATAAAATATACTTAAAAAACGCTGAAAAGAAAATTTAAAAGGGTCATATAATTTAAAAAAAAAATAAAAACTATTCTTTTCTTTTTTATTGCACATTTTGTTGCCAAATTGCCTTTCTAATTCCTTTACAAATTCAATTAATTCTTTTTTCATTTTCAAAAAATTTAAATTTTCAGTTTAAAAAATAAAAAATTATAAATTACTTCTCTAAAAAAGAATTTTTAAGAAAATAAAAAAAAATGAATCGGGAAATCGAGAGCAAGTGCACGTGGCACCCCTGGTTTTTTTTGGGTGTCCGCTCAGGTGCTGACCTCGTCCCTTTTCCAGGCTAAAATTTCGAGGCGCTTTGGCTGTGTTAAAAACCTGTTAAATTGAAAAAAGACAACCAGAAAACGTACAAATTAACCTTCCTTAGGCCCGCCGTGGCCAATGGTTAGGGGGTCAGCCTAGGATTCAACCTTCTCAGGAGTGCGGGGGGTTTGAATCCCCCCTACTGCCATCATCCATAAAAGGACCCTGCTGGGAAAAAAGAAAAATCCCCATACGGATGGGCCCGAGTACCGGGACATATGGGCTTTTGTTTTAAATTTGGGTCAAGCCAAATTATCATCTAAAAAAAAAAAAAATTTGAAGGTTCTAAATTTTCCCGGGGTTGTTCAAAATACTTTCGGTCCCCTTTTATTTTTTGAAAATTTTTTTGACTTTTAAATAACAACAAAAAAATATTTTAAAAATAGTTTTGCCCGGATATTTTTGGGATTTTGGTTTTTCTTTTTGGGTTTTTTTGAGAAAAAAAACCCCCCAAAATTTTTAAAAACGGTTTTTTTTTCTTGACCCTATACTTTTCCCCCCCGGGTTTCTCTTATAAAATTCCTTTTTTAACTGTTTTAGGGTACTCTCTTAAAAAAAAGCCCGTTTAAAACACCTAAAAAGGTCCCAGTGTAAAATTTAATTTTTTTTTACTTTCCTTCCCTATAAAAAAACAGAAAAAAGAAAAAATGATAAAATTTAATTTTTTGAGATTTACAAGGACACTTTTTGCAGAAACAAAATGAATTTGGATTTAAAAAAAACCCCTAAAAGAATATTTTCTCTTTTTATTATTTTTTTTAGTTTTTTGGTTTTTATACTTAAAGGGGGAAAAAATTTGATCCCGGGGCGCCCACAGTTTTTTTTATGTTTTTATTAACATTTCAAACCAAAAATTTTTTGGGAAGAACAGGTTTTTTTTTGAAATTTGAAAATTTTTTAGGGGGGTTTGCTTTTTGCCTTTTCAAAATTGTTTAGAACATTATGAAAAACTGGTGGTAAAATTTTTTCTAAATTTTTTAAAAAAATTTAAAAAACTTTTTTTTACAAAAAATTTTTTTTAAAAAAGGGGGGAAAAAATTTTTGGGAAAATTTAAAAAATTTACCCAATCACGGGGGTTTTTTTTTTGTTTTTGGTTGGGAACCCTAAATATAAAAGAGGGGGTTTCCCAAAATGTCGTTGAAAATGATGGACGATTTCAGTTTAAAAAAAAGGGGATGGAAACAAATACCCAAAATTTTTTTGATGTGGGGGGAACCCTTGTTCAATACCCCTTTTAAAAAAATCACCTAAAGTTGAACCGGGAGGTGTCTGAAAAACCACCCATCTCACTTTCCGTGGTATTCCGTTGAGCATCCACTCTCCCTCCCCCCGTCCCCTTTCCCTTTCATGAGGGTATGTTTTTCCCCAAAATGGGGGCTGTCTCGGATATACTCCGGCTGGGAATTTGGGTTTTTTTAATAAAAACGAACAAAAAAAATTAAAAAAAAACTTTTAAAAAGACAAAGGTTTTTACAGACGGAAAAAGGGTTTTTTTTTTTTTTGGGGAATCATTCAGGGGTGAAAATATCCCAAATCCCAAAATTTTGTTGTTCAATCAAACAATGGCGATTCCTACGAAAAAAAGAAAATTTTAAAAAAACTAAATTGCCCACTTCCCTGTTACTTTAAAAAATCACTAAAATTTTTATAGAAAAACAAGTGGGTTTTTTTTATTTTTTTCGTTTTGAAAAACTTCCACCCAAAATTTTAAGACCTAAAAAAAACAAAAGTCCAAAAACCCCCCATTTTGGTTGTAAAGTAACTTTTAAAACCAAAAAGGGCTACTTTCCTCACTTTTTTTGAAATTTAATTAATATTCTCTATCGATTTTTTAATTTTTTTTCAGTTCGAAGAATAATTAAAATTTTTAAATTTCTTGGGTCTGAAAACTGGGGCAAAAAATCAAATCTTAGTATTCCCTTCCGGTTTTTATTTTTGTGTTTTTTTAAAAAGCGATTTTTTGCTATTTAAAAGATTAAATATTAAGTTTTGGTGCTATTCAAATGGGAAAACCGTCGGCAGGGGGGGAAACGAAAGGGCCTCCACACGTACTACAGGGGGGGGAAAAAAAAACACAATATTTGGTCTCTTTTTTTCATACCTTCTAAACCCAAAATCCCATCTAAAAAAAAAAGAGTTTTTTTAAATCCTTTGGGGGAAATTATGGGCCCGACGCATAGTGGTCAAAAGTTTTTTTTTACAAAAAATTGGGTCATCCAATAAAATACAAATGTTTGAAATTTTTTATGGCATGTAAAAAAAAAAAAACCCCAGGCATGTAAAAAATAAAAAAAAACCCCAAATGAAAAATAATTAAAAAAATTTTCTACTTTTAAAATTTAAAAAAAGTTTTAAAACCCCATAAATGCTTCTTTTTAAAAATACAGCACCAAAGGATTTTTTAATTTTTTTTTTTGTTTCATTGATAGAACGAAAAGATTCTGTTGCCGCAACCGTACAAAAGCAACTGTACCGATTATAGCAAAATGTGGCATGAAAATGGAGGCAAAGGTCCAGTAACAGAAAAAGTATGTATTTAATATTATTTATAAAACTCTATTAATTAATTTCATAATATTTTTTTTTTTAATTTTGTGTTTTTTCATTCATAAATTCACAAATTAATAATATTTTTTTTATAAAACACTATCTAGTCAGAAAAAGGTGTGTTTAATATTATAGAGATAATACCTTTTTTTTAGCTTTTCCATAATTTCGTTAATTAGATATGTTTCGATTAATGAAGAACATATCCATATAGTTATCTATAATAATAAAATAAAGAGTCTGTCTGTGTGTCTGTATGTCTGTGGATCGTAAAAGACCTACTTATACTACCCTAGAAATTATACATTTTTAAGATACATTCTCTTTAATACCAACGTGTGCACCTGAGGCTTAGTTTTTTCATATTTGTTCCATTTTTAGAGAAAATTCTAATTTTCTGAAAAAAAATACACCATTTTCGCTCAAATCCGATAATTTTTCCCCTTTCTTGTTGCCATTCGACAGAAGAAATTAAAATGAACACAAAAATTAATTAAAATTGAAATTGCTTTATTTTCTTGCCATTACCTTCAGAAACTAAATTAATGATTTGAAAAATATTTGAACGTGACAATGAGCTAAATGTAAAAAAAAACGCAGAATGGAGGTTTTGGCGTGAAATAACATTGTTATACATATTATATAATTTTGAATTTATCAGGAAAATTGCGATGACAGTAAGTTCATATTGAGGAAGATTTTTGTGATATGAGGATGTACATTTTATAGTGATGTATTTTTATTTGGGAATTTTAAAGCAATATAAGTAACGGGATTTTAATATTTATAATGAACGGGAACAAAGGCAAAGCTTATTATCCTATAGCAAATTAAATGACACATATACTTGGGTCGATTTGATATTCTTTTAGTCCCTGCGAAGAACGGGAATTTTATTTGCTAGTATTATTATAAAAATGTCTAAAATTTAATCAAATCTAAAAGTATCGAATAAAGTAAACGAATAGAACAAGTTATAATCCTTTGAAAAATAAAGTACCGTTATTTTAAGAAGAAACACTTTTGAAAAGAAAATTTGTAAGAAAAATCTGTGTATTACTATCTGGGGGGAACAAATTGAAGAGAATACTATCAGAATATAATTCTTAATAGTATAAGACTAGTAGTTAACTTAGTGAAAATTTTAAGTTTAACCACGGCCAACTTCAATAACAAGGCCAGAGAAGCTCTCCCAAACATGAGCGTAGACGGAAATTTTGACGTCACTGTTCCCAGTGCCGAAGATCGAGAAAACCAGTTCGTACGCATTCGGAACCCTAAAATTGTGGTCAGCCGTGAACAAGTAGTTCCGAACAGGTTTCGAGACAGGTTGTCTTCATCTTCGGAACAACGTCACTCGGAACGATGACGTCAAAATTTCCGTCCCCGAGCTTGTTTGGGAAAGCTTCTTCGGCCTTAGTAGTTGAGTAGGCCGGGGTTTAACACCTTATCGGATATTTTATAGACTTGATATGTATTTAATTTATGTATTTCTCTACAACTACGTGCTCAATTTTTTTATCATACAACCGCGGATCATTATTGACATTGGTTAATAAAACTTTTTTTTTGTAGATTACTCTACTTTAGATAAGGAGTAATTTTTGTAATCGAGGAAATGAAAAAAGTAGATAAGCTTTAAGGATATAGATATCAACATTTTACATGAAAAGGAAGGAAATTGAAGTATTTTTGTATGGGAGTAATGCATTAAATACTTAGATAACGATTCCTTACCCCTACCCACTCTACATTCTATTCATTCTCAACGAATAAGGATTTTAATGCAAAATAGATAGTCTATTGTTTGTGGTCTAGCTTCATTTTTATAAGAGTAGTGTTCATACAGATAAATAATTATGTTATACGATTATAATTAAGGATACTATGTTAATAATATAACTATAATTTGGTTGCAGAATTTTTTATAATTTATGTAAAAATATGTGTTTTCTATAACTTCTGATCAAAGATAAATATATTCCCTCTATGTAACCTTTATAAAACAAATGTAACACGTACGTAAATCCTTTTATGTTTTTTTTTAATAATGGTTACGTAAAGAGATTATTTATCTTTGAACAGTGGACATTGAAAACAAATATCGTTTAAAATATAATTTTGAGATAAGCAAGGATGAACATTTTATCGGGACTCATCAAAACAAAAAGTACACCCTATAATTTTAGCAAACATTTTGGTTACTATATATTATTGCCTTCTGGTAACAAAACAGATATTTACAGTACTAAATTATATGCTCGGGATTTCAATAAGGGTTTTGTATATAACAATATAACGTCAACTAGTTCAAGTTAAGATAAAATTAATAATCATTAAAACTAATTTTTCCATGATAATAATAACATCATAATTTATATTACACGAATAATTCCTTTTATTTTAATGCTACAGATGTGTAAAGAAAAATGTAAACTCGAAAAATCCATACGGCTTCATGGGTGCGCAGAGCGTAGAATTGACTATCCACACAATGAAACTATTTGCTTAGACCGTAAGTAAAATTTTGTTATTAAAAAATATTCTAAAACAGTCTCAGATACACATTATAATAGATAAACGTTTTTTAATAGCGGTTTTAAATGTTAATATTTTAGAAGGGTTTTTAAGTTTAAAATTTTTAAAAATACTACTAAAACATAGTCCCATTATTATTTATCACATAGATCATTATACCATGATCTTTAGTTAAATACATTGGTACATTGGCAATACATATTCTATTATATATTAATATATATATATATATATTATATATATATTATAATATATATATATATATATAATATATATATATATATATATAGTATATATATATATATATATATATATATATATATATATATATATATATATATATATATATATAGATATTGATATATATATATATAATATATATATATATATTATGATATATATATATATAATAATATATATTATATATATATATATATATATATATATATATATATATATATATTATAATTATATATATATATATATATATATATATATATTATATATATATATATATATATATATATATATATATATATATATATATATATATATAATATATATATTATATATATATATATATATATATATATATATATATATATATATATATATATATATATATACATATATATATCAGTCAGATTCTTAAGTGACGCCTACATATAAATAATATTTTGTTAAAATTTGGTAGCTGTACATCAAGTAGTTTTGGCTGGGCGTTGATACGTGAGTGAGTGAGTCAGGTAGTCAGGACTTTGCCTTTTATATATATATAGATACTCTTGCATGACGACTCTCAAATTTCCTTATATTTCTAACTCTGCAATGGTAACAATCGAGTTCGTTTAAACTTGTGCCTATACGGTAAAGAGCAGATGCTCTTGATTTACTCTAAGCGTTACATAAGATTCGTTATTAGTTTAAGAAAATCAGTTTTAGAATAGTACTAGTATGTTTAACTTTAAATATGCATAATATTAGGGACGTTTAATGAATGAAAATTTAAATTTTAATTTCGATCGAGTGAACTACCGAACACAATTGTTATTAAAAAACACTTGGAATTCACGTGGTTTTCTGAAATCCAGTTACGTCAATATATTTGTTCACGTTATTTCTTTTTATTTCTTTCAAATTCTTTTTAAACATATAGTTTCTAAGCGTTGACGGCTACTACGGTTGTCAATTTAGTTACAAATGGATCTTAGTCAAGCAGCAAAATATTTAATCAACAAAAACAATTGGATATATCACATTAAAGAAAATTTTATAAGCATTAATTTGTACTAAAGGCTAGACTAAAATATTTCACTGAGTGGTGAGCGAGCGAAGCGAGTCTGGATCGCGAAGCGATCCAAAGGGATCGGCGCAAGCTGTTCCCTGGGGTTGATGAGCGATAGCGAGCAGGGGGCATCCCCCTAGTTTAATATTAATTTAGTATTAATTTGATATTAATTTAGTTTAATATTTTAATTTTTAGCCATTCCTAAATTTGCTAAAAATGCTCGATATGACTGTGCAGAAAGATGCTCGTCGCCATGCAAGTAAGTTTATTTTATAAATCGTCTCATCGTTCTATCTCAATATGAACAGTTTATAACACTATAAAAACATTTAAATAGAACCTCAACATTGTTTATTAATACCTTAGATGAATTAAAGCTACCTACGTTACTACTAACAAACTTACTTCCTATACCAATGCTTTACATTAGATAAAATGTATTATTCATACTGGATAAAATATTACCAACTTCACTTACTTATACAGATTGGTTATTTTTATGATGCGACCTGTAAAATAGGAATAAAAATCAAGATTACGCTTTAAGTTCTAAATCTTTCCAAAGCCTTGAAAAAATCAAGTCCCTAAAATAATTTTTTAATAAAAAATAATAAAATAAGTGTGAGTGTGGGATTTTTAAAGATCATACTTATTTCAAGAAAAATTATGCAATATTTTATTTTACCCAAGTGATTCATATTTCAGCATTTAGAAGCCCCATAATATTAATTTAGTTATTATGAGTTATTATTATTATTTTTGGTTTATAATTTTTTCTATCATTCTTTTTTTATTTTTCAGTATAAGGCAATATGATGTTCAAGTTCAAGAAGCAAACAGTGAAGGAAATAGAGTAAGTTCAAAAATGTTGATGGCTACAAAAGCCTATTACCAATATTTACTTTTTATACAGTAAAAAATGTGTTAGTCTAATCGAAGAAATTTTTTTTATAAATTTCATCCATGTTTATGTTTAGTAATTGTTTCGTGGTTATAAATACCAAACATAAATATTTACACAATATTAAAGTTACATTACACTATGATGGAATAGAATTAGCAGACTTTTTTGGAATATTATCCTATCAGAAATCTTTTACATAATACAGAGACAACATGTTGATCACTAGCATATAAAAGTGATATGAAATTTTTATGTTACAGAGAAGCTGCTCAAAGTCCAGTGATTTAACGTAAGTACAATTAGAATGAAACTTTTACAATCAAATTAAAAATTATTTTATTTCTTGGCATGATTTAAAAAATAAATAGCAGATAGATACAATGTATTTAGTTGTTTTAAAAACTTATTTTTTTATAATGGGAATATTTCTTATGATGTCACGCTCTCTCTACTGCGATTTCATTGGTTATTTGTTTTCTTTCCCTATACTACTTGACAGAAGCTCATTGGTTTTTCATAATGTTACGCGCTCCGAACTGCTATTTCATTGGTTGTTTTGTTTTCTTTGACAAAGAGTTGAAACAAGTCCATTGCGTGAAAAAAAATCCGACTTTTACACTATAATTTTGAAATCAGACGCGTGCAAAAGAATAGACTTTTTAAAACAGTGAAAAATAGTTCTTTATGCAACTAGTGTGAAAAGTAAGGCTTTTTCAAACGAGTCGAATACCTCGCTCGTGAAATAAATTCACGAGTTTAAAAAAGGCTATTTTCTACGTGTTGTCATACACTATTTTTTTTATAATACCGTGCAAAAAGTATTTCTTAGATTGGCATTGGAAATAAGACGCCAAATAAAGAATCACGTTCAAATAAAGCATTTTCACCAATCACAAAGCCGCCAAATAAAATATCACGCTCAAATAAAGAATATTACACCAATCAGATGCTCTTATTTACTTTGTCACACTAGTGCGTAAAAGTAACTTTGAAACATGATTTCGTTAAAAGCATCGCATTTGCCACGATTATTGATTTGAAAAAGTTAGTTTTTTTGCACGATATTATAAAAAAGTACTTTTTATAATTGCGTGAAAAAAATCCGCTTTTACACTATAATTTTAATATCAGACGCGTGCGAAAAGTTATACTTTTTAGAAACAGTGATAAAAAAATTACATTTTTTCACCCAAAAGCAGTGAAAAAAAGTACTTTTATTCACTCTATTCATAAGAATGCCTACATTTCAAGTAAAATTTCTATTTCATAATATTCATAAAATCCAGAAATTTATTGAACTGCTTTATTTATAAATATTATGCGCGTGAATGTTATTATTATTTTATTTTTGAGTCAGTATCCATGTTCAAATGTTTGACTTTAAACTAAAAAATAAGTTTGCCTTTTGTAGTTCCAGAGATTTATCGATGCCGATCTTCTTTACGTAAAAAAATTAGCACGTGAATTATTTTTGAACCAATGAGATTTGATTTTTTTCACGTAATTTTAAAAAATCGTGTATGAAACACGTGTGAAAAGTAAATTTAAAAAAAATATAAAATCCACTAGTTTTAAAAAGTGTTACTTTTCACACTTGTTGCATAAATAACTATTTTTTCACTCAAAAGCAATGAAAAAAAGTACTATTTTTAATATTCTTTTCATAAGATGCCAACATTTCAAGTAAAACTTTTTTTCATAATATTCATGGTAATAGTAACATTGGAACCACTGTTATTAATGCTTATATGTTTGGCACTCTAGTCCCATTGGAACCACTGTTGTTGTATTTCTATCTCTTCTGGAAGCTAAAAAACTTTCAAATTGTTTTTGAAAATCAGAATCAGAATTCATGTTCAAATGTGTGACTTTAAACTAAAAATTAGTTTCCCTTTTGTAGTTTCAGATATTTATCGATTTGATTTACGTAAAATAATTATGCACGTAAATTATATTTAAACTAATATTATTTGATTTTTTTCACGTAATTATAAAAAATAGTGTATGAAACGCATTTGAAAAGCAAACTTTTTAAAACACGTGTCATTATCTACCACTAGTTTTAAGTAAAGTTACTAAGTTACGTAAATCCACTAGTTTTAAATGTTTTTTCAATGCTTATACCAAATATAAGCATTGAAAAACCATTATCAGATTGTTTCATTTCGAAAAATTCAAATAGTACTTCCAAAAACTTTCGAGTTTATCTAACAATACGATCGATTGGATTAACTTAAAAAACAAAATTATGGGTAGAACTGTAGTCAACTCGAAATAAACGAAGATTATAGAAGAAATAAATAATTCAAAATAATCTGATAGTGCATCAAATCAAAGCCACGTGGTATTTGGTGAGATTGGCTCCAAAAGAGTAGGGAATTACTGTAATTGTTCGTTACTTTTAAGATGACAGAAAATAAAGCTGACTCGATAAGTGATGAAAATGAAAAAAAGACTACTATTTTGATTAATTTAAATTTGGTTGAATGAAGGTTTGTGTTGTTTTTAGTTTGTTTGGTTGAATTAAAATCTTCCTTGACTTAATCAAGGACTTTTGGAGATGCTATAAATAATTTTTGATGCCCGTTTTTTAATATTATACAAATTAACTCAAACGTTATTTACTATCCAAAGTCAAACACAATAACAATAATTAAATGAAATAGTTTTAACCATTTATGCCCCGAATTAAAGTTTTAATTTTAATTATTTGTCTTTGAACACTTTAATGATAGCTATTGCAGTTAATTAGAATATAAAAGGGTAAAAAATAGTCGGAACATAAAATGTACTTTATGTCACAGCATTAATTCTATATTAAACATTTACATGCTAAATTTGGCTAGTTTCATTTATTTTATTTCGAAAATTCAATAATTATTACTTATCGTTTGCAAACAATTAGTTTATATTTCAAAGAATAAGTATGTAATATTCCTCGCTTTTAAATAGAATGAAAATATTTCATATAAACATACAAAGAATCTCGTAGTCAAATATATTTGACGTCATTTCAAACTGATCGATGTCGCAAAAATAAATTTATTTTAATTTATTGTCTAAAAGAATTAAAGTTTCTCGAGCGATTGTTGCGAATGGCAATGGTGATTTAATTCTAATAAAAATGGCTTCCTATGCTTTTTAAAGGAGTATTAAATTTTGCGTTTTTTTTTTAAATAATTGAAGTATTTCGAATTCGAATTCTTTTCTGAAATTTTCAATGTATTCTAATTTCGATGCGCTGAATTTTTTTTATCGTATCACACTTGTCCGTAGCATTTGTAGTTTGCGTAGTTTGGGCTATGAAAGTGGGTGACAGATGGACAAACAGACGGACAGACGATTATAATACCTTCCACTTTTTACGTTATAAACTTAGTGTGGAAGCTATAAAGTGGAAGGTATTATAATCGTTCAATCCGTCCGTCCGTCTATCTGTCATCCACTTTCACAGAGCGAACCGTAAGTCTCACAAAGAAGTGAAATACTTTATTTTGAAGCAAAAAATCAGGCTAGGCTACATCCCAAGTTTCATGAAAAAATTTAAATTAGAACTTTATTTAAAATTTAAATAACTAAAAATTTAATCGACATTGAAATAACATGCAAATTCCATTTTTATTCAATATTTTCACTGTTGCCAATTCTTTAAACGTACGAGAAACTTTATTTAAAATAAAAATAAAAATTTTGAAAGAATATTTATTATAATTCTGTTTGGATTGTTGTAATATCACAATGGGAATATATCTTATGATGTCACGCTCTTCATACTGCGATGTCATTGGTTGTTTTGTGTTTTCTCTCCTTACTACTTGAAACAAGCTCATTGGTTTTTTATAACGTCACGCGCTCCGAACTGCGATTTCATTGGTTGTTTTGTTTTTGTGGTAAAGAGTTGAAATAAGGCCATAGAGTTCTTTTGATGGTTCATTATATATGTCTGAAGAAAGATGCATAGCGAATTCTAACTTTGCATAAAAATATGCAAAAGTTTCGCTTTTATTTTTAAATCATCAATTTTACTAATTATATATTTTTCGAACTGTAAATTAATTTAAAAAACGATAAATAATAACTGAATTTTCGAAAGATATGTAGATGGGAAATTGTGGCGACTCAAAGACATTTATTAAAAAGAATTACATCATTATTCTTCAAACTTCAAACAAATTTAGCAAACGATAAAGACTAATTATTAAATCTGGGAAAGAAGATTAATGAAAATAGTTCTTTTTAGCGTTTAAAAGTTTGAACTACAACTAGCTAAAGGCCTGTTTGGCAAATTTCTTTCTGAGGTGTAAAAATAGTTTGTTACCTGTTGAGCACAAATGTTGGTAGAAGCGATTTAAGTGACAGATTCTGTAACAAACCTACTTGTTAGCTTCCACACTACGTTTATAACGTAAAAAGTGGAAGGTATTATAATCGTTCAGTCCGTCTGTCACCCACTTTCATAGTCCAAACTACAAATGCTACGGAAAAGTGTAATACGTCAAAAAATTCAGCACATCCTAATTTGAATACATTGAAAATTTTAGAAAAGATTTCGAATTCGAAGTACTTCAATTATTTAAAAAACTGCAAAATTTAATGCTCCTTTAAAAAGCATAGGAAGCCATTTTTATTAGAATTAAATCCCCATTGCCATTCGCAACAATCGCTCGAGAAACTTTAATTCTTTTAGACAATAAATAAAAATAAATCTATTTTTGCGACATCGATCAGTTTGAAATGACGTCAAATATATTTCACTGCGAGATTCTTTGTATGTTTAAGTAATATTTTCATTCTATTTAAAAGCGAGGAATATTACATATTTATTCTTTGAACTATAAATTATTTTTTGCAAACGATACGTAATAATTGTTGAATTTTCGAAATAAAATAAATGAAACCAGCCAAATTTAGAATGTAAATGTTTAATATAGAATTAATGCTGTATTTGGTGCCTTTTTTCCTGCTAAACATAACTGTTGTGTGGAAGCGGGTTAAGTGACAGATTCTGTAACAAACCTACTTGTTTTTACTTATAATTTCTAAATTACACTGACTAAAATGACATTTTTTTGAATGAATATGCGTTACCTTTTTGGTCGTTAATGTGGTGAAATCACATACTGCATTAAAGAAAGCCCCACTACCATCTATTTTCCCTCGCAAGAACAATGAAAAGTAAAACAATGGCCTTTTAAGTGGTGCTAATAAGTACCGTCGGAGCATCACGAGTTGGTGCAGGATAACTAAAGTTAAAGTTTTAGGACGAATTTACTTTACTTTTGTAGACTTTAATGTGCTAAAATCAAATTTTTCAATCAAAAAGTTCTATCTTTCCCCGTTTCTCCAAATTGAGCAATGAAAAGTGAAATAGTGGATTTTTAAGTGGTACTTATAAGTACCGTCGGGGAATAAAAGGTTAAAACATAGTTATATTTTTTTGAAAATTTCGAGATTTGATTTGTTTAAAACGTTATTACATCATAATTCGTGATTAAAGCGCTTCAATATGCCCTCTATCGGTACATTGCGAACACTACGCTACCAGGAGAGAAAGTATTTCTTATAGGCACGGGTATTTATTTTGCGATCTCTTTGATCCTTAAGTTTATTTTTTATAGCAAAAATGTTATTTTATGCAATTTTATACATCAATTTTATTATTAATTCTACTGCATATGGTAAGTATGCCTTTGTATTATCTTATTTCGTAGTTTTTGTTTACGTAATATCAGATATCACGTACGTAATATCAGATATAAGATATATATTACGTAATATCAGCACATATATTAGAAGATTTACAAGTTCCTGTTGTGATAAATTCTTCAACGCAGCAAATATATACCTCTTAGTTTTCAATTACAGTTACTTGGTCAGTATCTGTATATAAGGTAATTTATTTTTTCATCTACTTTTTCTGGAAACTTGGCCACCAATTGCCCTCATGTAGTTCTAGCGCAATGTTAATTCAACCCACCTGGAAACATGCCAACAGTAAAAAAAATATATTTAATTTGCCAATTTAACGAAACCAATGTAAATGTAGAGTGTGTTTGGCGATGGACTGTCAACCTGTTTGTTATGATACACTCTGTGAATGGAGTATAGCATTTTACTGATTTCTTATAAATATTTCAATTACAGGTGTGCAACTATTGTTCACATCATCTTCGAAAATTTAGAAATAACAACTTTTACTTACACTCCAAGATTCGAAGTAAGGACTTTTAATAATGTGTATATGAGAATTGTAACAGTAAGATTCATCAGCAAATTTTTAATTATAATTATATTCGTTTGTGTAAAAATGTGTTGTAGTATAAGGAATTTGACCATTTTTCCTAATCACAAATAAAATCATAAAAAGCAACTAAATTATGCATAAATTTTATTACTCTTTTATATTTTATATCTAGACAGTAAGATGCATCTTTTAAGCAAACGTTTAAAGCCTCACGTATTCTAGGCCATCGGCATCCTGAGCTTCATTGGTGGCTACGTGGGGCTGTGGCTTGGTATCTCCTTACTCAACGTTTACGATTTCTTTGAGAAGTGGATCTTTCGTCTCCTCGCGTGCTGCAAGAAAAGGTTGACGAAGAAGCGGAAGCGTGTAGCATCTTCGACTCGATTTTCATCCAAGGAAAAGGAGAGAAGAATAAATACTATTGAGAGTGGCCGTTACACGCCAGCCTATATGCAGAACGTCATGCACGAGTAGGAAGTGGCTTACGATTCATTGCTAGTGAATTTTACATAAAAACCATCACCACGTTTTTATGTTGCTGTGGTTGTTGTTTCTTATTCCATTTGGTCCAGATCAAACTATACCAAGTCCAAAAGGCCGTTCACCCACAAGAAGTCTCGAATCAGCGCAGGGTTTTCAAGGAGGTCACTGGTCACGCTTCTGCAGATAAACACAGGCAAGCAAATGGTCTGGAGAAGCTTAGTGGGTATTACATTTGAGGCACACAGGGTACACTTTTTGTCCCTGAAGGAATGTAAGTGTGCGTGTATGTCCGGCGATGAGTCTGGTGATGGTGGTCTGCAATTTCCTGTCACCCTTCAGTTCCAGAGCAGCCCCAGGATGTTTTTGTTCAGAACGTTTTGATGTGACGTGGGAGAGTCTTATGACATCTAGTGTGTGACCTGAACGTGGTGTTCAAAACGGTTGACGTTTTTTTTTGCGCACACAGAACTAAGCTAACCTACATATGCGTATTCATTTCTACTATATAGTATAAATGAATACACCTATAGCAGTCGATGTCTGTTTCATATATGAAACAAATATTGGTTAACAAACATATATGAATCAAAAATACCACCGTTAGTTTAGATGAGTTTGGATTTCGAGTATCAAAAATTTCAGCATCAACCCCGTTCAAGATCAAAATCTATCCATGAAAATTTTACTTTCCCGTTTGGGCAAGTAAGAAAAAATTATACTTTCCTGATCCGAGTTTTCACTTCCGCGGGCAAGTCGGAAAATAGATTTTTCGTAATCTGTTTTTTGCAATGGATGTGATTTTGGCTTTAGATTTAGACTGCTAAAAAGAAGTTTTTTTAAAAAAAATCGTGTTTTGTTACAGTTTATCACAATTCATCATATTCAATGAATGCCTCCCCTTATAGCGTACAGAGAACGTTCGATACTGTTCTTGAAGATGACTATCTCTTGCTTCCGAACCTTTCAAAAAGAAGTGGTAAAGGCGAAACTGTGTGCCAAATCGATAGTTATCACAGGAAAGAACTAACAAAAGAACAAATGAACTTTACTGAATCGACGCCAGATAATATTCCTAATTATGGTTATAACATTTTTTTTATGTCGATGTAAAATAACTGTTCTTCAGAGTGCCAGATAATGCAATTACAATTTTTTTTAATTTGTAAAAAAATTATGCAAATGATCTTATTTCTTGCCTATCAAAGTTACATTTTTTTAACAAAATTTACTTACAATGTAATTCTTATGAGTTTTTCATTTCCAAAAGAAAATAAATTATTAATAATAATCATAACTAAATTTCCTGGTGGCAATTTGACCACAAGAAATAGCGCTCGCCAAACTCAGCTACTAATAACGCTAGAGGTACTTACTTGTCGTCCCTAAAGAATCCTATATATAATTCTAAATTTGAACTGTCTAGCACCTTTGGAGATTGAGTTTGGCATGTATGAGTTTGCTTGTGGTCATATCGCCGGGAAATTACGTCCGTTTGGAAATGTAAGGCTCATAATATAGGTACTTTTTTGTGTTATTCAATGCAATGTCTAATTCGGCAATTAATAGCCGGTCGAACAAGTAAGGGACCGTCATTTTAGGAGTAACGCTTTCCAGATTCTTAGGTACTGGATACTTATACTTATTCTGTTAGAATTGAAGAGTACTAGCCACTCCATAAGTACCAGCCCTCGGCTTCCAAAAAGTTTTGGTGACACAGAGGGTCAATTTATACGCAAGCAATTCTTGACCAAAAAATTGACAAATCATTATAAAGTAGTTACTAGAATTGATCTAGTTGTAACATTATTTTCCTTTTGTGACACCGGCTAGTCTAATGAATTAAAAAGGTAATTTATTAAATTAATTTTATTTTATAAAATTGTTTGTTTGTATTAACTTTATAATTTTTATTAGTGTATTCCTTTTGCATTAGAGAATAAATTTTAAGGTTTTGACCTAAAACGGCTTGATTGTCAATCATAACCATTGTTATAATTAACCAGTTTAGAATGATTATTTATTACGACCTCAAAATGTCACTCAGCAATAAGCAGCTTTAGTAACGTGGAAAGACATGTATTATTTTTAAATAATAGCAAAAGGATATCTGACTTTCTTTTCCAATATATATTTATATCTGTTAATATAAGATGTTGACTGACTTGATTTTTATCAACAAAAAAAAGAACGTCTTGTTACTTAATTAAAAAATACCATGTTCTACATTTTATAGACGTCATTCTGAACTAATTTGTATGACAAAAATATATTTTCCTTTAAATATATAAATTTCAATTATATAAAGTTTCTCATGCTATTGCAGATGTGGCAACAGTGATTTAGTTGACTAAAAGTTAAATTTCAATATTTCTGTCATTTAAGGCAACTTTGCCTTGAGAAATATTTATAGAAAATCTTTAAATATTTCTTGGATATTTTTACGAACAATGTAATGTTTTAGAAAACTACATTATCGCAGGAAAAAAAATCTATTTTACAATACTACACTGCTCAAAACAATTATTGGAGCGCATGGTTTAAACCCTTTCACCTCCAATGATTCCATTTGGAATCATCAGCTTGCGATTTCTTTCTGACTAAAAGTTAAGCTCGCACTTATGTATCGTTAGATGGAAGAATCATATCTTTTGAAGAATTAAATAATGTTTGCTTTAATTAAATGAAAATATGATAAACATGGTAAGATAAAATTCACTCTGAAACAATTTTATTAAATAAACTGACTATAAATTTTTCATGCTTGCAATTTTAGATGGTTAAAAATTGATTTTAACTATTTTTAACAAATAAAGTTTTGAAAACAATTATTGTTATAATTTATGCAAAAATTATGATTCCAATTTTTTGTCAAAAAATATTAGTTAAAAAAATAAGACCCTGTTTTTTAACATTTTATTCTGGATGCTTATTGCATCTATTTCCCAAATTTTAGATTTTTAAAATAAAAAATAGGGACTGAAAGAGGTAACAAAAGTACACAAAGAACTTCCCTAATTGTTTTGAACAGTGTAATAGAAAACGAATGAGACCTTAGATATCGACTATAAACTATATAGATCGGAGATATCGACTAAACTATAGATCGATCTTCCACTTGATCATCTGCTGACGACGCAACAATCACCAGTAGTTTTGGAAACAGAAAATACGATATTTATTAAATAGCCGAAGCTTATAAGCATGTGCGTGACAATTGTTCGAAATAATAGTCCATTTGGGGAAAAGGATTACGTTTTGGCTCATCAATTTATTAGAGAAAGAATCCAATCAGTAACCAATCTTTCATGATTTGAAGGTAACGGATACAATCTAGGTTAGTACTTAATTAGATTGATGTGCAGAAAACATTAAACATTATTGTGATATAAAGAAAGCAGTCATCGTGTGTTACATGGTTGTTTTCTGAAAAATTATACACTTGTTGCAATCCATCTTGCGCACACCTATACCTGTAAATTTCAATTTATATTTGACATAACGCAATTTTTAAGCAGAAGTGTCCTCGCAAAATATAAAGGCTACTTCAAACGAGTCTGTCCACAATAAATCTGTCCTTTTTTTTATTCAATTTTTACACGTTTTTCCCATCGATACCAAGATGGATTCTTCCATTTCTACTCTCGATGTAAGGTCTCACAACAAACCCTGTTTCTGTTTCTCTCGCCATGTTGAGGTCCGCTCAGGATGTTATGTAGAATAAAGCAGTACTAAAATTGCTTTAATATCAGAGTCTATGACTAGTAGCCTTTTGAAAAGTTTTTAGACCTTGATAGTACTTTTGTGATTCCTAAAACAATCGACTTTTTTTGGATAGTTTTATTTTCATTCCGTAAAAAAATATGTCAAATTCAATGTATCTCAATAAACACTTATAAATGGCTCGTAATTCCACTCTATCATTGTTTTTTGAAATATGTTTTAAAAAGATAAATTATTGAGCATATAAAATCCGCATTTCGTCTTCGTACAAAATGATTAATGATATATTAATTATAAATATTTTTATATCAATTAATATTAAAAAAAATACTGTAAAATTGTGCTTTTTAAATAAAAATTACACAGTTAAAATTTTATGTTATGTTAAATTAATTATGTACTATTAATTTGACTACCATTAATTTCTATTTTAACTACTATCATTAATTATAAGGGTTTTATTGAGAAAAATTGAGCTTTTGGTATAAAAAAAATTAACTGAATAGAAATAGAACTCTCCAAAAAATTATCCTAGTTTATGAATACCAAAAGTATAATCAACGTCCTAAAAAATTCAAAGAGCTACTAGCAATATACCCGATATAAAAACGTAATTTTGGTACTGTTTAATTCTACACAAGTACTTGCTGTGGAATGTTCTAAATAATCAAGTTCAATAGTTAGCATCTAGGGAATTTCAGGCCTTTTATAGAACCACAAATACTTGAAAAAATTATACATTTCTTGCATACATTAAAATTTCAAGTAGAAAATAGTCTTTTAAAGTTTTCACTACGGTAAGTTTCAGTAATTCAAATATGATTAAAAAATATGTTGGTACATTTAATATTGAAAATTTAAATTCAATACTTATTCAATGAAGACAAATTTATAGCTTTGACTATTTTCTTAGCAGCTGGTAAAACTTTCGTGAGTTAATACTAAAAATACAGAGAAGTAAGAAGTTTTTGTTTAAATGTGTTTTAATTGTTACAAAAATAAAGCAAGTGAATTTCTAGTATATTAAGTCAGTTCTAAAGGGGCAAAAACTTCCAGAATTTTATCTTCTTATTTTAAAAAAAAGTTTTGAAAGTTCAGCGGTTCAGTCACTGTTATTTCCGACTGTAGAATCATATATGTACATCGAAAACTAAAATGTAGAGAAAACTTCATTAGTGCTATTCATCTACTTTTAAAAACGGGCTAATTAAAATTCAGTTACTTTTTAACTAATCAAACACGGTAAAAAAAGTGAATAACAAAGAATACTGTTTGAGAGCACAGTTCCAAAGGACGCGAAGCGGTTTAATGGAATTGCTAGAAATTCTTAGTAGTTGATTAGAAATTCATAATAATTTTCTGTAAGTGTCAGGTTATGTCATGAGATTAGTTCTTTTTATATAACAACTGAAACAATACTGTATAAGGTCTTGAAAATACTTAAATCAGTTAAAGAAATACTAACCAATTATTAATTTAAGTAGTAATATTTATAATGTAATTTTCAAATAACTATAATACATGTTTATATAATATTACTGCAATATTTAAAACAACTTCCATAATTTTTGCAAATATTAAATTATTAAAATATGCATTCTTCAAAGAACGTCAAATGTCACTTTTAGTTTTTAATAAAACCATTGAAATGTCACAAATAGCCAATACTTTCTACTTCGTTGACACACCTCTCTAAAACAATCATATACTGACATGATACAAAAGGTGTTTTTACTCAATATTTATGGAACACATGAAAATAAATATTTAAGTAACGATAATCCTTGAGTAACTCACTAGGTGTGTTTCTAGTTTTTGAATCGATATTGAAATCAATTTTTTTACTGTCTGAAAATGAAAACATCGGTTTCAGTATGACTAGGGTCTTAGAATTGTGATTACGTCAATTATACCGTGTTAAATTATTGTAATTATTCGGTACAATGTTCGCCTTTTAAACTATATTTTTGAGTTTGCACTTGTTTTTATAGGATAATTTTAATAAGAGAGTTTCTGCTTTTTAGTGTTTTTATGTTCAGTATTTCTCTAATTTTTTTTTTATTTAAATATAAATATTAATAAGGAGTTGTATATAAAATAGTTTTTAGGTATACTTATACTAGGAGGAAGTTTTCTGTGCATCCGAGAAACGTTGTAAGAAAGAAAACTATATGCAGTAGTATTCAATATTACTTTTTTCTCTAAATATCTTCTTATCTGCACATATCAAAATTCAGATGAGGTTTTAATATTTTAATTAATGTATCATTAAATAAATGGACTAAAAGTAAAATAAACAATATACGAATATTTAATAGTAGTACGTATAATTATTAAAACATAATTTGAAATATTTTGATTTTTATCTTCAAAATAGAAGTCAATTTATAAACAAAATTTGAATTTCTAAGACTCCCGTATTGGCCATTTGTTAAAAAAAATACATATATCTATGGCAAGTAATTTACTAATCCAAACGAGAGAAAAAGATACTATAACTAGCTTAAAACTTAAACCCGTACCTGAAGTAAAAATTACAAAATGTAAATTCAAAAAATTAATATTTTGGAGATCAAACGCTAGATTTCTGTTTCAAGTTCTATTGGCTTTTGGTTTCATCACACAGAGTTGGACATTTCTTTTTCGGTATCTGGAATATCCGTCTGCAGTAGAAATGTCAGTTTTGCTGCCATCAGAAATTGAAATGCCAGCATTCACAATTTGCAATATAAATGAGTAAGTATTATAGTATATCAGTTTTTTTAAATTAAATATGATGAAATTAAAAAAAATAATTTCGTTAGTTGAAAATATCCTGGCACGTTTCTAAGTGAAAGCTTTTAAATACCGTCAAGTGGGGTAACTTTGGCCCAAATTCCTAGGGTTTTTTTTTTTACAAAAGAACAATTTAAACTACAAAAACGATTTGAACACTTTGCAATCACTATGCATTTTAAGTATTGTACTTTTTGTAATGATTTGTACGCCTTTTTGTTTATTTTATCAATTAAAAAAATATTGTTATAATATATTTAAAAAAGGGACATGATTCACGTCGTGAGTCGCAGCAATTCCAGTGAATTGTTTTCAGTTTTGGTTCTTCTTGAATTACATTTGCTTTGAACAATATACAATATTTTTTCACTTACTGAACGAATCTTGTGTAAGCTGGGGGAAAAAAAACGATCCACCCTTCGTTTTTCGAATGCTATTGGTCAAGGAATTTTGTGAAAGGTGTCATTTTTCAGGAAATAGCTTAAGGAATTGAGAACTGGCAACCAAAATTGTATAAGGGGTCGTCTACATATTAACATGAGTACCAACTTTGAAAATTCCAACGGCAACACCCAATTTTTTTTCATAAAAATGTTCAGCACCTTCAAAATACCCCATGTATAAAAAAGAATTATTTGTTTTGCATTATTTGCCGAGATATTAAAGCATTAATTTTGAAAGCGATTAGGGGAAAATCTCCAAATTGAAAAAGGTAATATTTATCTTTCTTATCTTTAATTTTATCTTTTCGAAAGGACAAGCTAAGAAAAGGGTTACGATAATCTCGCCAAAGGATGCTAGAATTAAACCTTCTTCACTAATATTGTGACTTTTATGTTTTTACTTTTTTTTTAAATTTTAGATTTTAAAATTCAGAAATAAAATAAAGGGTAGACGAGAAAAAGTTTTAAATTTAAATTAAGTCACACATACGATTATTTATAACGAACAGATTTTCAAATACGATTAGTTACAATCAGATAGACAAACATGATTATTACATTTATGTTTTACATTTTATGCAAATTTTTGTTTCATTCATATTGTTACAAAAAGTTTGTTTAAAATTCGGCGCACTGGGTCTGGGCTATATATCCCGACAGCCGAAACCCGACAAGCCGAAATCTCGACAAGCCGAATCCCGACAAGCCGAAATCCCGAATGAGTCAAATCCCGAATGAGTCAAAATCCCGAAAATAGATTTTTGTCCATTTCTCGATTTTTTTAATATAGAGATATTTTTTTTTAATATAGAGATATTTTTTATATTTAGTAGAGTTATTTAATATTAGTAGTATTAGTTTATTAGTAGTCAGTTTTTATCAGTAAGTTGTTTAATTCAGTCAGTTTAGTCTGTTAGTTAGTCAGTCAGTTAGTTTATCAGTTAGTTATTTCAGTTAGTTAGTCAGTTAGTTAGTTAGTTAGTTAGTCAGTCACGTTAGTAGTCAGTCAGTAGTTAGTTAGTCAGTCAGTTAGTCTGTAGTTAGACAGTTAGTTAGTCAGTGAGTGTAGTTAGTCAGTACGTTAGTTAGTCAGTCAGTTAGTTAGTCATTAGTCAGTTAGTCGTTAGTTGGTCAGTCCGTTAGTTAGTCAGTCGTTAGTTAGTCCAGACAGTAGTAACATTAGTTTAATTACGTCATTAGTTAGTCAGTACGTGACTGACTCACTGATAACTGCTGACTAACTGACTAACTAACTTCTGATCTAATAGACTGACTGACTAACTACGACTAACTGACTGACTTAACTGACTAAGACTGACTGACTGACTGACTAACTGACTGACTAACTGACTGACTAACTGACTGACTAACTGACTGACTAACTGACGGACTAACTGACTAATACTGACTGACTAACTAACTAACTGACTGACTGACTAACTAACGACCTAACTACCGACTACTAACTAACGATTGACTAACTAACTGACTGACTAACTGACTGACTAACTGAGCTGTAAATTAATAATAAACTAAATAAGTAAATAAATAAATAAGTAATCTCTAATATTTTTTTTAAAATCGAGAAATGGACAAAAATTTTTCGGGATTTCGACCCATTCGAGATTTCGTCTATGTCGGGTTACGGCCTTTCGGGATTTTTGCATTCGAGATTCTGGCTTGTCGGTATTTTGGCTTTCGGGATTGTGTCTGGAACCCCGGCTCACTTTATCGGTAATATAAACCACATATTACAAAACGAGAGTTACGATCCTAACACGATATTTAAGGAAAGCAAAATAAAATTACGCAGAATGATTTGGCAAATATTTTTAACCAAGGCAGTGGGCACTAATCATTTTAAATAATCAATGTGGTAACAAAGAAATATACTAAACACCGAATTCCAATAATATTTTAGGGTATTTAATTTTTAATATAAAACACACTTTTTGAAATTGTACTGGAAATAACATACATTCAAAAACATAGTAATCGATATATTTTAATGTTAATTATACAAACAAAATACATTGTATGCACTAGAAACAAGAAAAGATTTTTAGACATTTGACAGACATCAATAATTTGAATAAATATTTACCAAAAACGCTTTTAAACCACCAAACGATAATGCAAGTTATGATCCAATTTGCTAAGTAATTTTTTACACGGCCCTAAAATTCGTTTTTTTCAGTATTTTTACAATAACTCGACAAATAATTGTTGTTGAATTAAAAAATTCGGGATTTTGGTTCTACTTGATCTACTTTATCGATTTATGTAACAAAAATTTGGGGTTGCTATTCATGTTTTATTTTTTCTTATTTAAATTTAAATAAAATAATAATAAAAATGAAAAATTGATGAAAAAACTTGTGTGATTTGTTTTTGGAAGATTAAGAAGTATATAATGAAAAAAAAATTGGGTTTAATTCATTTTATTTGTGGAGGTATGAATAAAAGTTTGTGAAACTTTTTTAACATTATGGGCGTTCAACTTTGAATGCTTATATCTCAACAAATAAAGCAAATTAATACATTTTCTTTGGGATCTGGGGTATTTTGAAGATGATGAACATTGTTATATTAAAAAAATTGGGTGTTGCCATTGGAATTTTCAAAGTTGGTACTCAATTTAATATGTAGACGACCCCTTATACAATTTTGGTTGCCAGTTCCCAATTCCTTACGCTATTTCCTGAAAAATGACACCTTTCACAAAATTCCTTGACCAATAGCAGCCGAAAAACGAAGGGTGGATCGTTTTTTCCCCCAGCTGTACAAACTTTTCTTTTAGTAGAACTAAACCTTTTCCGTATTTGTGAGTGATGTTAAATTGGCTGTGCTACAATTTTGTTTTTTCTCCGCATTAGATAAAATATCATTTAAATCTCATGTATCATGTTTTCCAACAACATTGACGTCTTGGTAATGCTTTGCATACTTGAAATTTAATCGAATTAAAACCGAAAACAGTTTAATAAATAAAAATAAGTTGCACTCAAAAACGTGTAAAATGAAAAAAAGCAGACAACCCTTTCCCCCCCCGTTCACTATGAGAGTGAAATCGAAACAACCAATGAAATCGCAGGAAAGCAAAAGATCTCGGGCTAAAGTTACCCTGATTCATTGTCAAAAGTTTCCTGGTGACCAACAATTAAATATAGCGTAGAAAGTATTCAATTTAGACAACAATAAATGCTTTAGAATTCATCCCAAAAGATGAAAGAATTGTATAGAGTGTTTTTCTTTAGCTATTTACGACATTTTCCTGATGACCCTGACAAAAGTTCTAAGAAATGGTCTTTTGTCATTAAAGACTTGTAAGAATAAAAACGCTATTTTTGAGGTGCTAAAATTAGAATGAAATTTTTTTTCCTAAAATGAGAGACAATGTTTCCACCTTTCCAAAAATGTAAAACAAGTTAGAATATGATCATTTTACAAATCATTATTATGATCAAGTTATAGAACAAATCTTTTTACGACGCTAGAGCCAAAGTTACCCCACTTGACGGTAATGAATTGTTTCAATATGCAAATTGTCATATATGTAAAAATATCAGGAAAGCAAAATACATTTTTAACCATTGTTTAAAAAAATAGATATTACAGAAGAATATTTTTAAAACATGTTAAAAATATTCTTCTGTAATATCGGCCTCTTAACAAGAAATCATTGGGATGTGTTTAAAAAAAACCATAAAATGCACTCTCAATCAATTCGTTTGACATAACTTTCTTTTCTTGTAAAGCAATCAATAAGGCTTATGAACATTGATTTGCAATAAATAGCTTGTGCTGATGTTCTATTTTACAAATGGAAACATTAAGTTACAATATAATTTGCTTAGTGGTGTGACTCAATTTACGATGTACAATATCCAATAATGTATATTTTATTGAAATCTAGTACCAAATGAAAACATTTCTTTCAGCATGACTACGACTTTTGGATGAATTCTACGTCAACTGAATCATTTTAAAGCAACACAAAAACGAAGTGCGTTGTAACAATAAGTAGTTGAGTTTCCAGTGATTGTTATTGATTACTAGCAAATAAATACTCGTTCTTCGCACGGTCTAAAAAAACAAATTGTTCCAAGTATACCTAAAATTAAATATGCTATTGCATAATAAACTTATGTTATTAGTCCCGTCCATTATAAAGTATTACATCCCGTTACTTATATCAACTTATAATTCCATAATCCAAAATATGCTATATAATGCACACCCCCATAACACAAAAATCATCCTCAATATAAACTTACTGTCATCGGAATTTCCCTCATAAATTCCAGTCAAACCATAATAATTGTATAATAATATTATTTCAAGTCAAGATCTCAATTATATTTTAAAACACAATGGGGTTCTTTCACGTCGTGGATAGCAACAGATCCAACGGTTTGTTGTCATTTGTTGCCTGGAATTTGGTATTCGAAAATGAGTTTTATAAGAATATTTTACTTATTATTAAATTTTTTTAAATGCCAACTTCATGCTGTGCTGTTGGTTGTTCAAAACATTTTTTAAAGAAAGCTGGCATAGAAAGAAAAAAAATCTTTTCATCTATATCGGTCATTTTGAGAGTGAAACCGAAGCAACCAATGAAATCCAGTACGAATAAATAGATTCGAATAATTAGATAGAATTTAGATATCCACAAATAACCTATTATACAGCTCTGTAAGGTTTATATGCGGGTCTCTGATCAAGCACATTCAAACCGGAATATATATTTACCAACCAACCAATAGCTCTGTAGATTCCGAAACAACTTATAAAACAAAAACAAAAAATTATCTCATTCAGTGACTTGGTTCTTGGCGACTCATTTAACGAAAAACTCGAGATCTCTTTACGTTCAAGTCGAAATCTCTAATCTAGGTGGAAAAACACAATTCCATGATTTTTGACCATAACTAATTGGCGTTTTTTTAGAAGCATGGATTTAGTATGGAAGCAATTCTAAGTGACAGTTTCTACACTAGATTTATACACATTAAAAAAAAAATCGAACACAGCACCCAGCTATAATTTAAACTTCTAAAGCCAAAATCAACTTTTTTTCCTTAATATTCTTTCGCAAATTAATTAAATATTATTTATCATCTGCTCGTGATTTGTTTGTAGTTCGAAGAATAATTAAATATTTATTAATAACAAAAGTAATGAAACTACTCCGAACTGCATTAAAAAATAAGAATGTAAATTAAAACTAAGCAAAAATTGCATGCAAAAGTATGCCTTGCCGCTTTCTTTGTAGATAAATAATGAATAATCAAGAATCAAATGTGCTACATTTTATGACGTCTTTCCCAAAACTGATTCATGAAAATATTATTTTGCTTCAAATATGTTTAAATAAATAAAGTTTCTCATGCCATTGTTGATTTGGCAACAGTGATTTAAATGACTCAAAATTGAATTTCAATGCTAATTCAATGGGAAATTCGCCGAAAGATAGTAGATTTATGTCCGTCCGGACGTACAGACAGACGGACAAAAAGTATGAAAGTTGGGTATCTGAGGTCATAGCTTTCTAACAAAAAAGAATTTTTAAGTTCCGATGGATAGAACCGATTTTGGAAGGGGGGGGGGGGGTACGGACAGACAGACGGACAGACAGACGGAAAGAAAGACAGATATACGAAACAGACAGACAGATGGACATCAACCTTATTTCAATACCTACAGTGATTTAAATGACTCAAAATTGAAATTCAATGCTAATTCAATGGGAAATTCGCCGACAGATAGTAGATTTATGTCCGTCCGGACGTACAGACAGACGTACAAAAAGTATGAAAGTTGGGTATCTGAGGTCATAGCTTTCTAACAAAAAAAGAATTTTTAAGATCCGATGGATAGAACCGATTTTGGAAGGGGGGGTACGGACAGACAGACGGACATCGACCGCATGTCAATAAATACTTTTTCATTTTTTTTAATTCTTTCGAATTAAAAAAAGAAAAGTAGGCTAAAAATGTTAATGGGTACGGACAGACAGACGGACATCGACCGCATGTCAATACCTACTTTTTCATTTTTTTTAATTCTTTCGAATTAAAAAAAGAAAAGTAGGCTAAAAATGTTAAAGTTTATTTTAAGAAAAGTTAATTTTTAAAAAAAAATTAATACCATACTTTTTTAAGTGCTGTGAAATTACTTTGAAAACAACAATAGTCTAAGTATGAAGGAGCCATCTACACATGAGAATTTTCCACTGCATTTAAAAATTATTGTCAAATTCGGTCTAATAATTCTAGATTTTTTTAAAAATCGGACAGAACGGAATTTGGAAGAGGGTATGGGCGAACCTAAATATTCACAATGTAAAGATACATTTCCCTTTTCTCTTTTTAGTTCTTGGGAAATAAAAACAAGTAGGTTTGTAACAGAATCTGTCACTCAGCCCGCTTCCACACAACATTTGTGTTCAACAGGAAAATAGTCGTCAAACACAATAATAATTCCATTATAAACATTTAAACGCTAAATTTGGCTAGTTTCATTTATTTTACTTCGAAAATTCCCTAATTATTTCTTCAATAATTTTTATCATTTGTAAAAATTAATTTTTATTTCAAAGAATAAATATCTAATACTAACGATGTATAATAATGGATGTACTACTCAATCTTAAGAAAACGCGACCGTTGCCAACATACGGAGGAAAACGATTTGGCTTCTATTCTATATTGGCGCTTTTATTTTTCTCCAATTCTTCCAGCGATTTCATCGATCTATAAATGTTACTGGATAGACCAAAAAAATTAAGAAAATGAGACCACTGTCAGATCTTTGATAGCGATTGTTTTGGTTTCTATTCTTTCTTTTATTTGGAGGACTGTGTGGTGAACGAATGTAAACAATGTGAAATTTAAGTATTATTTTTAGGAGTAAAAAAGTATTTGGATACAATTTTCCATTCTCCTTCGAAAATGCATTTATATTATTAGTATTTATCCATGTTGTTATTGACGGTGTTTGGAGAAGGGGGAACATTTGGTTTTAAATAAAAAATAAAACGAATCCTTTTAAATAAAATTTTATTTACAATATTGTAAAAACGAAAATCATTCTTCATAAATAATAATGATAATTTCTTATTTAACGTTTTATTTGTCCGTGAAGTCCGTCGACACAGAACACAAGAATTGACAATTTTCTCACTCTTCTGTTACTATGATAAAACACAAATTATTATAGAAATTAAAAATAATCCCATTAATTAAAATAATAACTTTAAAGTCGTCTATATTAGATTTAAACAAAGGGAAATTGGAAAGTTGGGCAGCATCTTTTGTTCTATGAAAAGAAATAACAGATTTTTACGAATAAAAACTTTTGAAATTCAATCATTTCCAGAAATTTTTTCTGATAGAATGAAACTTTTTAAAAAGTAAAAATTCATTCGAAAAGTTCATAATTTATTATTTAATCGTTAATAATAAAACTAAATTTTTTTTAACTTGCCTTCCTGTACATGACGGATGCTATTCTCAAGTCTTTCTTTTAGTTTTTAGTAAAATTAAAACTTTTGATTTTTATTAGCAAACGATAATAAATGTAAAAACGAAAATTAATATATTCGACGATTGATGTCTGCGCATGCTCATCAACCCTCCTCAAAGTCAAATGAAAAAATTTGACTTTGGCGGTCAAGTTTATAAAACCGCCAAATGACGTCATTTTTCTTTACTGCGCAAGCGCTAGAGTACCTGTACCCAAATGGACACGGACACCCTGAGGAAAATTAATTTATTTCACCCCTTTGTACAGGTCGCAAAACTTCAAAAAAAAATTTGAACATTATACCTAGACTGTTGACTATCATTATTAAAATTACTGACCTTGCAATTATTCTAGTTTAATTTAAATAACAAAAACAAAAAAAATGTTTAAAAGTGTCCATATAAGGAACCACCTGTCCCTATTATGGACATGTATGTTCATATTAGGGATTGACTAAGACTACTGGATGGAAGTGCTACACGTTCAAAGTGTTTTAGAAGAGAGGGATCCCGCATAACTTAGGGATGAAAAAACCTCTCGGGGCCGCTCTCACTTTTTTTCCGAATTGCAGCAGATTTCTTTACACATCTCATCACATTACGCATCTTAGCAGAATTGCAGTTATTGTTTGAGTCCATGGCAGAACACAGTAATTTTTTCCGAATTGCACAGCAGCTTTCATTACACATCAGTTATTGTATACCGAAAATTCGGTGCTATTTTTTTTAAAACTATGATATTTTTTTTTCGATGCCAAATTTAGGGATAAAAATTTTGTCCCAATTTTTGTGCGCAGAGTAAGTTCATAAAAAAGTAAAAATCTTTATTTTCGCTCCCCGTTTTCAAGACAAGGTTTTTTCCGCCTTTTGGGACTCGTTTTGACAGCAAGTGTTGGGCCACCAATACGAGAACATGGCATGGAATGCACAAATTGAAATGGATGACAAAGAAGAAATTTGCACGTTTGCGCTTAGTGTTCAGGCTTAAAATTATTTATATTTTTTTTTCCCAATCACCGTTTTATCCGACCTACGGGCCGAAATCATATGTGGGTTCCTCTTCACTCTTGAACAAAATCCTAACCCCACACACACACCAACACTATAAAAGATATATATTAATATATAATATATTCAATATATATATTAATAATATAGATATATTAAAATATATATTATATATATATATATATTTAATATAATAATATAATATATATAATATTAAAAATATAATAATAATATATATATATATATGTTAAAATATATATATATTAATTATTTATATATATATCTATATATATAATATATATATAATATATATAATATATATTATATATAATAATATTATTATATATATATAAAATATAAAAAATATATTTATATTATAATATATTATTTTATTATTTAATATTATATTATATGTATAAAGTATATGTATATGTATAGTATGTTATGTTATGTTTGTATTGAAATTATATTATTAGTTATTTATTATAATATATATATATACATTTTAATAATAATATAATTGGAATATACATATACATTATCTTATACATATTACATATATCCAAAATATATACTATATATACAAAAATATTTAAAATTAATAATTATAAAATTTATGGGGTATAAATATGTAATAAATTTTTATGTATAATTTTATGAAATATTATATTTAATTATTATAAATATATAAATATATATATAAAATATATATATAATTTATAATATATATTATATATATAATAAATTATATATTTAAAATTATATATATATAAATAAATATATATAAATTTAAATTATATTTTTTATTTATATATATTATATTATTTATTATTATATATATATATATGTAATATTGTATTTTTATTTTATATTTTTGTAAAATGTTATTATATGTATATATGTAATATTGTAATTTATGTTAAATATTAATTATAATGTATATATGAAATTATGTAAATATGTATATAATTTAAATTGTATAAATGTTCTAATATGAATATATGTATATATGTATATAGGTATATATATATAATTTTAATATATATATATATATATTTTTATAAATTTTTAAAAAAGGTATATATATATATATAAAAAATTTTTATATATAATATAAATTTTATTATATATATATATATATAAAATTTTATATTTTTTATATAAATATATATATATAAAAAAATTTATTATTTTTTGTTTTGAAAATTTTAAAAGGTCTATATTTAAAATTTTCCTTTTTTACAGGGGGGTGTTTGTTAACTTCTTTATTTAATCCGTATCCAACCCTCTAAGGGGTAATTAAAAAGTATTTTTTTGATTTCCTCCGAAAATTATGGATCAAATTTTTTTAAAAAAATTAGGATTTCGCCTTAAAACTTCATTCTTAAATTCTTTCTGTAAAAATATTAAGGTTTTTTTTTTTATTCATATTTTTTTTAAAAATTAAAAAATATCTATTTAAAATTACAAAATTGTTTTAAATCCCCCAATAGTTATGCATTTTGTTTGGGGTTTTATAATTTATTCAGAAAAAAAATCTTTTATATTATCTAATTATTTATAGATTGGGTAGTTTTTAGTGCAACTCATTTAAAATTACGGCCCCTAAACTTTGCACGTCTCAAACCTCCACAAAATAATGCTTTAAAAACTAACACTTGTATTTCGTGTTAAAATATGTCATAGATTTGAAATATAGACTCAAAAAAGGGTTTTGCTGTTGAAAATTTTGAAGTTGGTAATATTTTTAATATGAAGACGGCCCCTTATGCAAATTTTGTTTCATGCAATTAACTTAAAACGTTATTTGTTCACAAAGTCAAAAAGGTCCGATTCTATAGAATGACTAACGGCCGAAATAATCACTAGTGGGAAACTTTTTTTTCTCCACAGTTGTATACTTAATTGTGGCTTTTTTTGGTTACTAGATAATCAAGAAGGTCCAAATTTAAATAAGTTTATTTTTTAGTTCGACTCCGATACTTGTTCCTGCTCTGGGTCTTTCTTCTGAAATACCTTTTAACTGTTACATGATGTACTCGCTCTACGGAATGCCCGATAAATCACCTGAAAGAGTACCAGTGTCAACAAGTAAGTTTCTTTTTTTCTAGCTATGTTTTCATTCTTCATATAATAAGGCAGAACAATGAGAATATGATAAAATAAGTTTTTGATGATTTACAACTAGGCACTTTTTGTCCGCAATCAAAATGATTTCGACTTTATGAAAAAAGTCACCTTTGGTGACTTTTTTCATAAAGATTTCATAAAGATTTCATCATTCTTTTTTCATAAATTTCATTTTATTTAACGTTACTACATAAATTAAAATTACTACAGTATTGACAAAGTGTGAGTGAATATTATCTTCCTTTTATTAACTTTTAAAGTGTTTCTTACTTCAAAAGGAAAATTAGATACGCGACGTCACGTGTTTTCCTATTATTGTTTAATAAGATTTTCATAACCTAAAGTAGTTTAGGAAATCAAATTTTTTTTTATAGTTACTAGAAATTTACATAAAATATTAGATTGTTTTTGTAGCAGTGTAAATGACTTTTGTCCCCCTGTCAAAATGTGTTGTGCACTGAGCTAAAGAATACTGATCTGGAGTGAGTAGTCAGCGCGCCGAAACCGCTTCACACCTCAATCTTGGTTTATGCGTGCGAGTAGGCAAAAGAAGAACTAATTTTCAGTTTCATTTTGCTAATTTTTTTTTATTTTTTCGTATACTTCCTTCAAAATTTTCATCTTCTATTTATCACCTTTAACCTAATGTAAGATTTATTCGAAAATTTTGATTTCTCGAACTTCGGTTGAAAATTTAGTGTTTTCTACGCGAGTGCAATTACGTTTCACCGAACATCCGAAAATGATAGCCGACCGCGCAGCATATCCTCACGGCAGTGGTAAAACGCATTAGGCGCTGAGTGTTACGTACTATGGGACGTTAGGTTTACAGTTTCCAATCAGGCACAATTTCTTTTATTCCTATCTTAATGTAATATTTGTTGGACAATATAATTCTCCTAATGTGTCTGCTTCTTTCCATACATAATCCATTGACAAATAAAAAATTTCCATGTTTCCTGATCACTTTTTCAAACCGTTTTGGAACTTTGATCATTTCGCCTAATTCAAAACCATATTGAATTTATAATTTATTACGAAAACTTTTTTATGCATTCTATATTTAGAAGGGTCAAAAACATATAAATGCAATAAAAAATTCTATTAATATACATTTGGATTTTACTTGGAATTTATTTCTACATACTTCCAACTCATCACACATTTAATCCCCTTGAATAAGAGATTTATTCTTGTATTGGAAACAAATTTAAATTGGACACTTATAATAAAGGCTGAAGAACCATGTTTGATACTACATAAAAATGTATTTAAATCTATTTTCGAATAATGAGTAAGATATATGTACTCATAAAAAAGAAATTGGATAAGGTACTAATCTACTTATAAACAAATACTAAAGTGAAAAAACTTTTTGTTTCCAAATCAAAACAGGAATTTACACTGAGCTAAAGGATATTCAGTGGAAATTGAGTGCCTATTTTTAAAGAACGATTAAGCAACCTGCAGTTGTAAAAAAGTATTTATACCAGGTATATCTAATATATACACCAAACAAATATATACACCAAACAAAAATAAGGTATAAATATCGATGTTATTTACGGGAAGGTACTTATAGTAAAGTACGATTTTTACTTTGATTTCATTCTTTTGTATTCTTGACAAAACGTTATATTTTCGTAATTCATTATAATAAAATTCAGCCAATTTTAGTTCTTAATTTTAAAACGCAAACAATCCCAATCGTAATCAGGCTTGTACATGGATCGTCGTTAATGGGGAATTATATTGACACTAGAATTGATAATTGAATACGGACCAATAACCCATAAGTTATATCATCAATATAATACGAAATAAAAAATTTCTCCCAATATCTTGCTTCTTTTAGCGACAACCAGCGTTTGTAAAATAAATTACCATAAAAAAAATATGCTTTCTTCTACATAAAAAAAGGAAAATCATTACATAAAAACACGATGATTAAATCGACAGTATAAAACGATGTTAACCAGCGGAGAATGAGTTAGGCAAAAGGGTCGAATTAGTGTCTTTTTGCCTACTTCCAGCTTTTTCTGTATCACTCCGCGGTGCTCGTTCGGTTATATGTAAAGTTCCCAGAAGTCATCACTCCAGGTTAGTATTCTTTAGCTCAGTGGTGTTGTGTGAGTAGCAATACTAAATTAAAACTGGTGGCCGCTTGCTTCATGGAGTAACATTGCACCAAATTTATGGAGTAACGTTCTTCAAACAATAAATCTACTCTTATTTAGCATGGTTTAACGTTAACACGTTTTACATAAATTTGGTATATAATTATTTTATTTAACGTTACTACGTAAATTAAAATTACTACAGTATTAAACGTTACTACATAAATTTGGTATAACGTTGCTCCGTAAATGCGGAGTAACGTTACACCAAATTTTTAAAGTCCACTAAAGGCTTGATTTCATGATCGCTGTCCTTTATTCAAGAAAGGGAAAGTTCTGCGAAATTTTAAAATTCCAGCAAGCACGCTGTTTCTTTTGTTTCAAATCTTAACATGGCAGATGGATTTAAAATGTTCGTTGAAAATGACGGACAATTTTAGGAAAAGGGGATAAGAAAGTAATAACCAAAAGGTTATGACATGTCTGAATCTTTTCTTTAGAAATCTACCTTAGGTTGAACCTGGAGGTGTCTGAATACCACCCATCTCACATGTCTCGTGGTATCCAGTTGAGCATCCATTCTCCCCGCCACGTCCCCTCCCCTATAAATGAAGGTGTATTCCTCAATATGGGAACCGTCAACAGGATAAACGTCAGATTGGTCAGTATGTTTTATTTAATAAAAACAACAAAACAAACTTTGAAATCGACAATGGTTTTTTTAAAAGCGAAAAAACCAGAAACGGTACGAGCGCAAATATCTCAATGTTGAGTCCTTAGATTATCGTAGGGGGTTTCGGACAGATGGACATCTTCAGCATGTCATTGCCTACTACCGTCATCAAGCTAAACATGAGTGCATAAGATCAATTTCAAATCGTTTTTAAAACACAGGCATGCTCAAAAATGAACACCAGGTGTTTCATTCTTAAGTAGTACACGTATGTTGTCAGAAAATGAGTATATGTGTTACGGCCAAAACCCGTAGTCCGGCCACTTCACGAAGTGGCGGCCATTTCGTACTTTGGCTGAGAGGTATGGACAAAGTGTGATGTAATTGAAACGTTCAGTGAATATTCTACTTTGGCCGGCCAGTTTGCGAAGTGTCCACGATGTTACGGCCAAAACGCAATGTGCTCATTCAAGAATGCCCAAAATTAATTTTTTAGCAAATTTAATTTTTTACTTTGCCTCAAATTGCTTTTTCCGGCATACGCTGTAATTCTCAGGTGGCAAACACCTAAAACCTTAAAGTACATGTCAATACGAACACAAAAATGTATATGTCCAAAATTCCCCCCCCCCCGGGGGGGGGGGGAGGGTTTCCTATTGCTGGCCCACGCTCTACTATACCTTACTTTTCTTTTGCGTTTCCTGAAATTCAAGGTTTTTCAACTGTTAGGAACATTTTTCTCAGGAACAAAATATATGAACATGTTTTATTATTTCTTTCCCATCAATAGCTCTTTTATTTAAACTGAGGAATTTTTAATACCTCTGCTAAAAAAAATTTATATAACTTTAAATCGTTTTTTTGGGTTTTTTTTAATACATATTTTTAAAAAATCACTGTTAACGTATTTTTTTATACTGTGAAATATCCTCAGTTAAGTCAAAGAGCTATATGTAAGGAACAAACTATAAAAAATTAATAATGATATCTCATATAGTTCCCGAGAAAAATGTTCCTAAAGTTAGTAAAATTAACATGGGCGAGATAGAACCATCCGACATCCCCTTAAGAAGCACAAATGAATTTAAACAAGAAGTTCTAAAATAACTAAAATATCTTGCTTTCCTGTTACTTAAATACGTATTGAAATTCTTATCCGAAAACCACTAACTAGGTTAGTAACAGTAAATGTAATCTACCACCGTTTGTAATCAAAAATTATACACATTAGAAAAAAAAAATAGCTAAACATTTTTTTATTAAACCAAACTATTTTTATTAATATACTTCCGCCAATTAACTTAATATTATTTATCGTCTGCTTGATTTATTTATAGTTCGAAGAATAATTAAATATTTATTATAACGAAAAACTTGAAACTATTTCAAACTGCATTAAAAAATAAGAAATGTAAATTAACTAAGCAGTATTGTATGCAAAAAGTATGATGCCTTGCCGCTATCTTAATTAACAAAACAATTAATGAACAATAAAAGAATCACATTGTGCTACATTTTAAGGCGTCATTCCAAACTGATTTATGACAAAATTAAATTTAGCTTCAATTAATTCAATTGTTGATTTGGCAACAGCGATTTAAATCACTCAAAATTTGGACAAAAAGTATGAAAGTTGGATCTCTGAGGTCGTACCTTTCTAACAAAAAAAAAAGAAGTTTTAACGGATGGGTAGAACCGAATTAAAAAAAGAAAAGTAGGCTAAAAATGTTTTATTGCTTTCACTGATATAGTCCGAAAAGAATCTGTTGCCACAACCTTACAAAAGCAATTGTGCCGATTACGAGAGGACGTGGTATCAAAATGGAGGAACAGGGCCAGTAACACAAAAAGTATGTATGTATTTAATATTATTTAATTCAATTATTTAATTATTTTTTCATTATCTCTTTTTAAGTACCAAGTTTTTTATTTACACAGTCACATATAAATAAATAAGAATTTTTTTTATAAAACAATATCTAGTTGAAAAAAATGTGTTTTGACGCAGTGGTATAGTTTGATATTAATTTCCATAATTTACATTAAACAGATATGTTTAGATGAATGAAGTATATCGATATAGTTACAGTGCGATGCAAAAGTTTAGATAATGACGTCATTTAGCGGTAAAATTTAGAATTATGATAGTAGAATTACAAAAAGCCCGTAAACATGAGAGTGAAGAAAACAACGTAATTATTGGCGCAAATGGTTTATTTGGTGAAAATTGTACATGTTTCGGCAAGATCGAGGCTCGCCATCTTCAGCAATGTACACAAACTGACAGTAGACGCGATGGCTAGAAGCTGTGTAACATGATATCCGGAAAAGGGGGTGCAGAGGGAGAGGGCGGGGGAATGTGCGTGGGGAGAAAAGTTACTCTGTTACTATGAGATCCTTCCAAATTTGAGAAAACACTGGCATGTTGGATGAATTAACAAGGTTATTACGGTTTTTAAGTATATGGTAAGTTTCGTAAAAGTCAAGTTCAAGTAAAAAAAAAACACGATATCCGGTGAACTAAAAAGATTTTATAACAATATTGGTTCAATTTTATACCAAACAGACAACCTTTAATTGTGTAATATTAAATCTTTTAATGATGAAATATTACTGCATATTTGCTTAAAATTTAACATCTAAATACAAACCAAATACCTACCAGTCCATCCCCTTAAAGTTTTGCCACGAATTCATGGATTTAAAGACAGGCATTGGCCGATTTTCTTGATGAAACGTGCAGTCTTTCCCATATAAATTCCCAAAATAGAGCGACATATTGTTCTTTACTTTGTACAGCTGGGGAAGAAAAAAAACGATCCACCCTTCGTTTTTCGGCTGCTATTGGTCAAGGAATTTTGTGAAAGGTGTCATTTTTCAGGAAATAGCGTAAGGAATTGGGAACTGGCAACCAAAATTGTATAAGGGGTCGTCTACATATTAAAATGAGTACCAACTTTGAAAATTCCAACGGCAACACCCAATTTTTTTTTACATAAAAATGTTCAGCACCTTTAAAATACCCCATGTATAAAAAAGAATTATTTGTTTACATTATTTGCCGAGATATTAAAGCATTAATTTGAACGCGATTAGGGGGAAATCTCCAAATTGAAAAAGGTAATATTATCTTCTTTTATCTTAATTTATCTTTTCGAAACGACAAGCTAAGAAAAGGGTTACCATAATCTGGCCAAAGTATGCTAGAATTAAACCTTCTTCACTACCTCCACAAATAAAATGAATTAAACCCAATTTTTTTTTCATTATATACTTCTTAATCTTCCAAAAACAAATCACACAAGTTTTTTCATCAATTTTTCATTTTTATTATTATTTTATTTAAATTTAAATAAGAAAAAATAAAACATGAATAGCAACCCCAAATTTTTGTTACATAAATCGATAAAGTAGATCAAGTAGAACCAAAATCCCGAATTTTTTTAATTCAACAGCAATTATTTGCCGAGTTATTGTAAAAATACTGAAAAAAACGAATTTTAGGGACCGTGTAAAAAATTACTTAGCAAATTGGATCATAACTTGCATTATCGTTTGGTGGTTGAAAAGCGTTTTTGGTAAATATTTATTCAAATTATTGATGTCTGTCAAATGTCTAAAAAGTTATTCAGTCAGTTAGTCAGTCAGTCAGTCAGTCAGTCTGTTAGTCAGTTAGTTAGAAAGTCAGTTAGTCCGTTAGTTAGTCAGTCAGAAGTTAGTTAGTCAGTTAGTCAGCCAGTTAGTCAGTGAGTCAGTCAGTTCACTGACTAACTAATTGACAGTAAGTTAGACTAAGTTAGTCAGTCTGGACTAACTAACGAAGTGACTAACTAACGGACTGACCAACTAACGGACTAATTGACTAATTGACTAACTAACTGACTGACTAACTAACGGACTGACTAACTAACTCATTGACTAACTAACTGTCTAACTAGCAGACTAACTGACAGACTAACTAACTTACTGACTGACTAGCTAACGGACTGACTAACTAACTGACGTAACTAACTAACTAACTAACTGACTAAGTAACTGACTAACTAACTGACTGACTAACTAACAGACTAACTGACTGATTAACTAACTTACTGACTGACTAACTAACTGACTAACTAACTAACTAAGTGACTAACTAACTGATTAAATAACTAACTGACTAAATAACTAAATAAATAATCTCTAATATTTAAAAAAAAATATCTCTATATTAAAAAACTCTATATTAAAAAAAATCGAGAAAGGGACAAAAATCTATTTTCGGGATTTCGACCCATTCGGGATTTTGACTCATTCGGGATTTGACTCATTCGGGATTTCGGCTTGTCGGGATTTCGGCTTGTCGGGTTTCGGCTGTCGGGATATATGGTCCAGACCCAGTGCGCCGAATTTTAAACAAACTTTTTGTAGCAATATGAATGAAACAAAAATTTGCATAAAATGTAAAACATAAATGTAATAATCATGTTTGTCTATCTGATTGTAACTAATCGTATTTGAAAATCTGTTCGTTATAAATAATCGTATGTGTGACTTAATTTAAATTTAAAACTTTTTCTCGTCTACCCTTTATTTTATTTCTGAATTTTAAAATCTAAAATTTAAAAAAAAAGTAAAAACATAAAAAAGTCACAATATTAGTGAAGAAGGTTTAATTCTAGCATACTTTGGCCAGATTATGGTAACCCTTTTCTTAGCTTGTCGTTTCGAAAAGATAAAATTAAAGATAAAAAGAAAGATAAATATTACCTTTTTCAATTTGGAGATTTCCCCCTAATCGCGTTCAAAATTAATGCTTTAATATCTCGGCAAATAATGTAAAACAAATAATTCTTTTTTATACATGGGGTATTTTAAAGGTGCTGAACATTTTTATGTAAAAAAAAATTGGGTGTTGCCGTTGGAATTTTCAAAGTTGGTACTCATTTTAATATGTAGACGACCCCTTATACAATTTTGGTTGCCAGTTCTCAATTCCTTAAGCTATTTCCTGAAAAATGACACCTTTCACAAAATTCCTTGACCAATAGCAGCCGAAAAACGAAGGGTGGATCGTTTTTTTTTCCCCAGCTATACTTTAATACAATACAGGGAGTGTCACTTCTTCAAAAATGCAAAAAAATGTCTGTTCTTTCAACATAATTCACTCCACACCATTACGAAAGTTCCTTCTTTATACTGCAGTTTGCAATTTCTTAAGAAAAAAAACGGTTTCGTTGAACCGGTTACAATTTAACCGGTTTATTTAGTTCTATTTAAATACGTTCGGTTTAACCGAATATTGAAAAATAAGCTTTTGTAAACACTGGTTTTTCCCCTCGAAAACTCTAGCATCAAGATAGAACGTTTATAATGGCGGGGAGTGAATTATGTTGAAAGGACAGACTTTTTTGGCGTTTTTGAAGAGGTGACAGTCTCTGCCTTGTATAAAAGTACAAAAAATAACAATACGTCGCTATTTTGTGATTTTATATGGGAAAGACTGCAAGTTTCATCAAGAAAATCGGCCATTGCAAGTCTATAAATCCATGAATTCGTGTCAAAACTAAGGTGATGGACTGGTAGGTATTTCGTTCTTATTTAGTGATGTTAAATTGTAATTTTGAAGCAAATATAGTTATATTTAACCATAAAAGATTTAAAGTGGCTATATTGTCTGTTTGGTGTAAATTGAACCAATATTGTTATAAAATCTTTTTAGTTCACCGGATAAAAAAAATCGTTTATAAAAAATACAATTAATCAATAAAAAAGCAAAGTTAGGCCATTATCTACGTAAAATTAACATAATCTCGTATTTGTGTCGCGTATTATACTTTTGCAACATACATATTTCTAGTTTTGTGCGAAAAATATTGTTACAGCAAATCAAACAGTTATGTTTCAATTATAGCATTTCAAAATATTTTTTTAATATGTTTACGGGCTTTCTGTAATTCTACTATACCAAGTCAAAATTTTACACTAAAAGACGTCATTGTCTAAACTATTGCATCACACTGTATAAAAATGTTTAAAATTTTAGTCAAAACTAAGAGTATCGGATAAGTAAACGGATCGAACAATTTTAATTCTCTAAAAAATAAAGTATTGTTATTTCAATAAGAAACTTTTTCAGACGAAATAAAACTAGAAGCAAACTCTTAGAAAACATTTTGAAGAAAAAAATGATAAGAATAACCGTCAACTAGTATTGACGGTTACACTAACGTCAAGAAATAAAGATGAAATTAGAAGTTGTTAAAATTCATTTTTGCATTATAATAATAACATCATTTGTATTACACGAATAATTCCATGTTTTTAATGCTACAGATGTGTAAAGAAAAATGTAAACTGGATAAATCCATACAGATGTATAGATGTGCAGAGCGTAGAATTGATTATCCACACAATGAAACTATTTGCCAAGACTGTAAGTCAAAATTATATTTTTTAAAAGTATACTGAAACAGTCTTAAAGGGCATTATGATAGAAAAGTGTTTTAATCATGTTTAATAATGTTTTTAAATGTTAATGTTTTATAAATGTTTTGAAGTTTAAAAATTAAAAAAAATACTGATGAAACCTAGACCTATGATTATATATTTTATCACATAGAATATTATACCGTGATTTTTTAAGTTAAATACATTTGGTTAGTAGTTCTAAGGATATTTTTTTAACTAGGGCATTACTTCTTGCATACGTTTTCTTTACTTTTAAGGAATATATTAGATTTAGTTTTAATATTTTAATTTTTAGCCATTCCTACATTTGCCAAAACGGCTCGATTACTCTGTGAAGAAAGCTGTTCGTCCCCATGCTAGTAAGCATATTTTCATTTGATAAATCCTTTAATCGTAGTATCTCAATAATTGCGATTTATAACAGCATTTGAATACAACTGTAGCATTGTTTATTAGCACCATAGATGATTTTTAGCTACTTATACTATTACTATTAACCCAACTTACTTTACTCTACCAACGTTATTTATTTATACTAGATAAATTAATGCTAACTTCGCTAACTTACACAACGTATAGTAAGTTAGCGTAAGTTAGCGACTAAGTTTGAAAATTGTAATAAGGATATCCACAAATCACATGCACGAATGCACAATTTAGAAAAGAAGTATAACCCTTGTCTCAGGGCATGATTAGCAATTTGGAAAAGTAGCAGTCGATTACAGGACCCGCTCACTTTTAGTCCCGCAGCTTCTAAGTGGGCCAAATTTTTTTTTATTTTACACCCTTTTTTATTTATTTGTATATTTTCATTCGAACATTAAGTATAAAAATATATAAATAAAATATAGACAACGATTTATTTGAAATTGTGAAATTATTTCTGAAACTGTATCTTATTCGGACAATAAATAATTAGGACAACAAATTTCCACAATTTTCTCACGTTGTCCCTCGTATCTAACAGCGAATTTCATTAACTGTAAACAGAGAAAAGAATCCTGCCCTTTTTAATGTTCATGCAAAAAACTAAATTATTCCTAATAGGATTCTAGGTCAAAAACATTTTATAACAGTATAAAAACATTTACACAGAACCGCGACATTGTTTATTAATGCCTTAGATTAATTAAACCCACCTACATTACTACTAATGAAACATACTTACTCTATATATACCAACATTATTTTTCCATACCAGATAAAATATAATATAAACTTCTCACTTATTTATCCGACTTATATTACTAAGTTTGACAATTGTAATAAGCATGTCTATAATACACATTCAAGAATGCACAATTTGTAGAAACGAAGCTTAATCCTGCCTCTGATAATAGCTATTTTTATCTTACGACCAGCAAATTAAGAAAGTCAGGATTGCTCTTCAAGTTCCCAATCATTGCATCCTTGAGAAAATAAAATATTTTAGTTTACAGCACTAAAAAATATTTATCTAAATTTACGAGTTGTTATTGATGTCAGATTTTAATTAAGTCTCTAAAATTATTTTTAATAACAATAATTTAAATTAACATTTTACAAATTTAAAGCTTCAGAATACTAATTTATCCTAATTTTTTTAGTATAAAGCAATATGAGGTTCAAGTTCAAGAGGCGAGCAGTGAAGGAAATAGAGTAAGTTCAAAATGTTGATCTCTGCTTGAAAAATTTTCTTTTTATAGTAAAAAATGTGTAAGTCTAATCGGAGAAAATATGTTTCTAAATTTTATCCATGTTTACGTTTAGAATTTTTTATATTCTTCGGTTATAAATACCGAACATAAACATCCACGAAATGTTAAAGTCGCATTACACTATGGTGAAATAGAATTAGAAAACTTTAGAATGTTGTTGGCAGAAATCTTTTACATATTTCAAAGAAAATATGCAGATCACCAGCTTTTGAAAGTGATATGTAATTTTTGTGTTACAGAGAAGCTGCTCAAAGTCTAGTGATTTAACGTAAGTACATTAGGGATGAAACTTTCAAAATTAAATTATATTTTACTTAACATAATTTAAATAATAATTAGCAGATAAATAAAATTTATTATTAAATGTTTTAAAAATTGATTTACAAACATTCTCTATACATTTGTTTTAAGAAATAGTATAAACATGGTTTACAGTATGCTCTGTTTTTTTTAATAATTATTGAAGAAAATTATTGATAAATATTGGTGTTTTTCATAATTATAGAAAAACTGTAATCAGGATATATTATTTCGCAAAATTCCAATAATACACCCAAAAATATTGAAGTTTATTCAACAATACGTTCCTGTCGAAGCCAGTAAATTAGAAATCAGTTTCCAGATGTGAACATTTATTTAGCAATTCTTTTAAACAAAAGTTAAAAAACACAGCAGCAAAGAGGTTACAATTTAAGAATCACCCCTATCCGACGGTACTTTGATTCTGACTCACCAGATGGCACTACAATTTCCGCCAAATGATACATTTGGCGATTTAAAAAAAGAGATGCGTTTCTCTTTCTGGAGAGTGGTGCACGGCAAGATTTCTTAATCATAAGATAAAGAGGATTCGATTGTAAAGAAGGGTAGACTAACGGATACGGGTTCTAGTACTCTTTTGCGAGCCGGGACGGTGTTCCGGAAATTTATTGGCGTATTGTTTGATTATTTCTCTTTTATTTAATTTTTTTATTTGTTTAAAACATATATTTATTTTGTAAATTGTGACGAACCCCTTGGCGGCAAATTCCAGATAGGACGGTGACATAAATCTTCAGATCTTCAATCTTAAGATCAGTCAATTCTTTTCTGGTTTACTGGTATTAATATATTATATTTCTATTTATAATTACCGAGATGTGGTGCCATTATAAACTGCTCTAAAGTCATCCCTGTAAACTTCGGAATGCGAGTTTATCTTCGGCATATGAACAGTATCGTTTTTAAATCTAGTTCCATAATTTTAATTGTCGGCGTGGTAATCTTTATGTTTGTTAAAACTAATGGCCATACCAATGCAAATGTGGAAACCCGATGCATAAAATATGTCGTTAGCTGTTTTAAAGGCAATAATAAGTCAGCAAGATACAAACAAACGCGGGTGTATGTGTAGCGTAGGTTATCGCTCGAAGGTTGCGTTATGTGCCGGCTCTGGTTCTGACCTCGTCACTTAACCGCTGCTCAAAACTACGAGGTGAACGTGTTGAAACTCTGTACAGCTAGGTAAAAATTTAGACAGCCTGAAAAGTTCCGGCAAACGATGGAAGGGGGAGACCAAATATATCATATGCATAAATATGACATAGGCCAAATATATCATTAGTCGGTCCAACCCTGCAAGAGGGTTGGACCGACGGGTTGGATCCGGCCCAATACAGCTTTTCAGCGTCCTGTCTGCAACACAGAACAAATTCAAATTTCTCGTTTTATTATATATTTTCGTCCCGAAAGTGGCGAACGATATAACTAAACGGAAAAAGGAAGTATTTACGGAAATATTAAAATAAATTTTAAATTTTTTTGTAATCTCCATTACAAACTTTGTTGAATTATATTAAAAGAAACTCAAGAAACTCCTTCACCGTGCCAACACACAATTTATTGTATTGAAAAGAAAAAAAAACTAGCTAGCTGCGTAGCCCACCTTGCAAAGAACCGTCATTGTGAATCGATTCTTTTCTTTTTTTTTCTTACGTGTTAAGTTTTTAAGTTTTTCTTTTAAGTTTTTCTTTCTTTTTCTGCAAATGCATCCAAAATGTATTGGGGCTCACGTAATGGCCGATTTCGTGATGCTAGTGGATCGACAATCTCAGGTACGCAGTAGTCCAAATAAAAAGTTTCCAATTTCGGTGTGATTTTCCTCCAAAATTCTTCTTTTCTTTCAATTCGAAAAGTTAAGTTGTCATTTCGACACCAGAAAAACAAATCGCACCAATTTCTATTGGTCAATGCTAGCTGTCCTTGAATTTGATAAAAATATTGGTGTAATCTTGGCACATGCAAAGAGCCATTAGGACTTGCTCTAATACCAATGGCGTGTTTTTTACATGTTTCAACCAAACTGTTGGAATCTCTTGCGGAGTATGGGCATTTGACTTCGACCAGTCCATCTGTACCAACTAAACCGTCTGGTGCTGAACAAAGAAAGGGCTTATCTGGGCAGATGAACATCCCGCAGCGTTCCACTTTTACGTTATTTTTTATTCAATATTCTTTCAGTACAATGTTTTCATTCGCTCTACCGTACTCCCAGGGCCGCCGACAGGATTTACGGGCCCCTATGCAACTTAGTTCGGGCCCCTAACTCATTAGAACTCCCCCCCCCCCCCCCCAGCGTCACTTGCCTGCGGTTCCAAATTAAGAGGCCCGTCACCAATAACCGTCTAGTGCGACGTTAATTAACAACCAATGATCCCCTCCACTCGGATTTCTCTTTACACAATAAGCAAAAATTTATAAAAATAAGGGTTCTCGCTATAAAAGAATACACATTGTAATTAGTAATTTTCCGAAGCAATAATATCGAGTTAACTGTATTAAAGTTGCTACATATTAAAATGAAATTTATATAACACCTTACTTTAATCCAGTGGAGTAGCCAGATTTGTTCCAAGGGGGGTACAAAGGTTCGATCTGGCCCGCTTGGTATAGCCAAAACTATATTAGTTTTAGTTATGATTTATGATCGATTAAAAAACAAGGGCTAATTAATGTAGTAAATTAGTTTTAATCAACTTAAATGGGGCTAATTAATTGTAATTAGTTAACAATTATACTAAATATTAATTCATTTGTTAGAAATCAGACAATTTCATTATAATGATTTTAAACTATTAACTTTAGTAACTATTTAATGAACTCTTAAACCTCTTACTTTAAAGCAAAAATTAAAAGTGTCTAAGAGAAATCTAAGGCTTCCAATTTAAAGGTATTAATTAACAAATACATTGGAAACCTAACATTACATTGGTACTACAAATAACATTACAGAAGGATAACTATTATAAACAAATGGAGAGAATAATTAATAATATAAAGGATAACGAATCATAACTCACATCTTATGTCTTGGAGACTTTCGAAATTCAAGGTGCACAATTCGGTTTTGCAAAATTAAGTATTTTTTTTTGTTATTTAATTTAAATAATCAAAATTTCTATGTAGCGGGATGTGTTTATTTTACGCTCACTTATTTAATCCTCCACGCTCGCTCGGTGATTCTACGTCCACGCGGATAGTGCCTTCTGCTACAAGTGTGGATGGAATGTTGTCAATAGCGCGGGAAATCACGAAGTAGATAAGAGACAAAAAGGGGTCCCCCATCCTGATAGGGGACTCCTGGAACTGACCCCACCGGAAATGAATGAAACAAAATCTCCCTTCTCAGACTTGGTCTATGCTCTAAAAAAATTTTCTTGTCTACCCACAAGAAAAACAAACTTTCCCTTGATTTTACGAGTCTACGGAAAAGTGATTAACTAAACATTTTTTATTGAAATATATTGTTTAGAAAATCTAATTTTTACTATTTTCGGTGCACTAATATTTTGTGAAAACACTATTTGAATCAATTTTTTCAGAAACCCCATAAGTCACAATTTATCGAAAAAATTGATTCATATGACAAATCGAAAATACTATATTACCGAAAAACAGTTTTACAATATTTCAGTTTTATTCTTATGACATCCGAATTACAAAAGAAAAAGACAAGAAGCAGTGTGATTTTGTAACACTTAACTATGATTAATAAAAAAATAATCTGGCTGCTAAAAAGCTACTTAATTATTATTACTCTACTAAACAATTATATTAAATATAATATTAATTTATTCATTAAAGTCAATTTACTTCATTATAATGATCCTAAATTTATGGTAACTATTAGTGAACAATTAAACCCCTTAATTCCAAATAAAGTAACTAATTTGTTTTTAGCTAACGAAAATTTCACGTACGTGTCTTTGGGAAATCTAAGACTACCTATTTAAATAGGTGTTAATTAACACATAAGCTTAACATCATATTAGTTACTACATATACAACATTACAAAATGATAACTGTTAACAAATAGAGAGAATAATTAGTTACATAAAAGATAACAAATTATCACTTACATCTTATGTTGTGAAAAACTTTGCAATCAAAGTTCTGAATTCTGTTTTGTAAATTGTAGTAATTTTCGTTGTTACTTTACTTTAAATAATCATAAATTTATTTTTTTTTTATTAAAAATGTATCATTAATTAAATTTCATTTTGGATAAATAATTTATTAAAAAAAATGTAATTTATTTGACAAAAAAAAGAGAAATGCAATTAAAACTACTTGAGTTTAAAGCTTCAAGTACGAGAATGATTACTAGGTAGGAATGAGAGGAATGTGACTATTTTCCACCCAAAAAAACATGCTCTGTGGGCTGTGTTGTCGCGCAGTTTTTTCGGCCTGGGCTATAGAAAAAGTAGGAATATACTCTGTTTTTATTGACCCTGGTCTTTTGCTGGGGCATACATATAAATTCCCGAAGGGTCCCTCTTGTGAAACTTATTACTGAAGAAGGAATAATTTCTTAGTTTAAATTATCGAAGAAAGAATAAATTATAATATATTTTTAAAAAATAATGCTAAAAATTTCAATAAAAATTATAACAAATATAAACAATTTCCATTTCCGCATTTTTTAAATAATAATTTTGAGGTTCCAAAAGAATGGGGACTTTAATCCCCGTCGTTAAATGTGCCTGTTGGTAAATATGATCCTAAAGTGACATAGGGGCCCCCTCTTGTTAAATATTCTAATGAATTTTGCTTATCGAGTTGTCTTAAAAAAAATTTAAATGTGTGAAAAGTCACAAAGAATAATACTAACGAATTTTACAAAATTAATAAAAAAAAATTGCAAATTTCTTTTGATAATGGAATGCGATTTTAGGTCATTCCGACTAGGGGCCCTAATCCTGGGCAATAGGGGCCCAATGTTAATTTCGAACCAATAAAATATTTTAGAGATTTGCGAATAATTTTTTTGCTTGTAATTAAAAAAAAACAGGGCCCGCTGGCGCGGGCCCTTTAACTTTTCACGGGCCCCTATGCAATGCATAGTTTTGCCCCCCCCTGTCGGCGGCCCTGCGTACTCCATAGACTTAGTAAATATATTATCCTTGTATAATATTCTTTTTACCAAGTTGGAGCTCAGGGTAGTTGCTCTTCGTTGAACGACGTCCTTAAACATTGTTGAAGGTATTCTTTTGCATCTTTCTCGTCTCCATATCTCTGACGTGGCTTGGGTTCGAGTTAAAGGTTCGTATTCATCCCTTGATTTCACTTGTAAAGATCAAAGGTGTGCAATTGTTTTCACCCGAATCGCTGCAGCATCCAAATCAAGAACATTCGGATCATCACCATGATGCTCATCGCCCCCGCGACTGATATGATCAGCTAGCTTCCTTCTTTTTCTTTTATTGGTGTCAGGAAAGAGGGATTTTCTTTTAAGTTTCCTAAGTGCTTCAATATTCCGCTTGTGCAGCAATTTCCTATGGGGGGGGGGGGGGTGATTTAGGGCTTTCTCCGACCAATGCCTTATTCACTGAATACTGCCATTTCAGAGATGGTTCTTGAAAAGCTAAAGCAGCAACATTGGATCTTCTTTCAATTGATCCCCCTTTAGAAAAATCGATTCTTTTGCCACCAGTTGTTTTGCATAATTGACTCATGTATATTTATGCCGGATTGTTTGTCAAATTGTAAATCAGAGTGTTTACAACAAAAGACAAGAATTCTCCTGATCTCTTCTTGGATTGCAGAAAGCATACTAGTGACTTGCTAGTGACAGTTCGTCGATTTGTTCATTTGATGGCTCTTGCTCTTGTAAATTAGACACTGATAGTTATTTGATTACAAGCCTCACTCCCGCCAGTCTGTACATTCGTTCTGCAACGAGCTTCCTACATTGTACACCTTTGGAGCCGGGAAATTTTGACGTGTTTTTTTGCAACTTTTCAAGGCCTCTAAAATAGCGTCGGATTGCGTGATTGGCACATTCAACTTTCAGTACTCTGCCACCATACGACACATGTTCTTGTACATTGCTCATTAGGTTCGTGTCCCCATCTCCAACAATTCTGGTGCAACGAATGTGGTATTTGCTCTCCAAGTGTTTCATGTCATTAACTATTATGTCTGCTTCCATTGCTGTCGATGGCCCAGACCAGTTTTTTGTGCATGTGTGTGGCTTGAGAGGGCATCCCTCTTTGTTCACTTGGCATACCAAACACACTTTGTTTCGTGAATTTATAAATAAGATCTTTTGCGTCAAGGTTCCTATAATGACGGTCACACCATTCGACGCATTATATCCATGGCCATAAGAACGTTTACACACACCACCGTCTACTATAACGCATATATTGAAGTAGCCATCAAGATCAATATCGCCTCTTTCTTCGGCTAATTTTTTCTCTTGCTCAATTTCCCTGATAAGCGAGTCTTCCTTGCACGATTTTACTACTTCTCCAGCAAATTTTTCACAAGGAGCAAAAGTGTTCTGGGCCATATATGACATGTTCATGATGCTAAACTTTTGCTCTTCAAGTGAATACCCACTTCCGGTAACAAGAGCTCCCAAAACGGCAAGTTGGTTGAACGAGCGTTTTTCTATATCAGTCGTCACTTTTGCGGTACATTTGCAACGGGATTTGTTACAAATAAAATAATCAAACATTAATCCTCTTTGAACTACATTCTGAAGTACCATCTTGCCTTCAAATGTGCAGTTGAAAGGTTAGGTTAGGTTTGAATTATCGTCGCACTAGAGCTACACGAGGGCTATTGGCGACGGGCATCGTATTTTAGAACCACAGTCAAGTGACGGCAGTTAAAAGAATGTTCTTCCAGTTTTCTAGCCTGAGAAATTACGTGAGCTACATCGCAAATGACCCTATTTGAGGGATATAGGCTTTTCCCTTATACTTTCAACATGTTCAATAATTAGTGGAGGAAGATCGTCGTCACTTGAAGGTGCGAGATCGTAATCATTGTTAGTTGGAGAAAGACAGGCCTTCGGTTTATCTTCCATCAGCGATCCATTGAGTTCGGAAGTTGATGGCTCTAATGTCATTTCACCGTCATTCAAACTTGGGATTAATACGCCTCTAGAAATCCTGAAAATATAAATAATTTATGTTGTTTAGAAAGTGCTCCTCTCTCTATAAATTGAAACAGGAAAGCCATCCCAAAACACAATAACAAATTAAAAAGAAAAACTTAAGAACAAGAAGTCTATTTTAAAGTTAAAAAAATCGGCATTATATTTATCTGAATCTCATACTTTGACGGTAAACTAGATCCCACTAAAACGATGCGTAGTTCTTGTGCAAGAAAATCTCTAATTCAACCAATTTTTCAATCAGTCGACTCAGAATGTTGTTTATCAACTGAATAGAGGCTGATAAATCGTTGGTGTGAACTTTTTTTGTCGCAGCTGTACGCTAATAGCACCAAACAAAAAAAATACAAAACATTATTACGTTCGATTTTTTCGATTTCTTGTACGCCTTCTTCTTTGACTAGTTGAGACCTTTCCACGTTTTTTCGGACGTCTTTTATTATGCACAACACTTTTCTCCATTGAAAGTGGTGGTGTCATTTTTAATTCTGAAGACCAAATTCTGAAAACAGTTATTTATGTATTATATTATTATAATAGTAGATTCGAAAAAGTAACTGCCACTTATAACCACTTCCACACAAGATTTATACACAAGAAAAAATCAAGCAAAAACACTATTTAGTTCTAATTCCAACTTTTAAATACCAAAATTGTTTATTTTATTTAATTTTCTTGTGCATAAATGATTAATTATGCTTATCGTTTTTAATTTCTCTGCAGCTAGAAAAATTGTTAAGTAGGTTCCTGATGGATAAAACTAAGAATTTTTTTTAAGGGCCATTTAATAAAATTAAGGAATTCTTAAATGCCCTTAAAATCCAAAATACAGAGTTCTTAAGACTTGACCCGTAGGATCCTGTAATTGAGTAGGCTACATAAGAGCAAAAAAAGTCCTCGTCCCTGATTAATCAGAAGCTATTCCACCAAGATATAGAATAAAACAATTAAAACACCTTGTAAATATGACGGTTAGAACGTAATTTAGAAAAAGGGTACGGACAGATACACAGACAGGGGGACAAAAAGTAAAAATGTTAGGTCTTTTGAGGTTATAGGTATCTTTAAAATAAGAATTTTTAAAATCTGACTGTTAGAACGGAAAATGAAAGGGATTACGGACAGGCAGATGGACAAAAAGTATCAAAGATAAGTATCTGATGTCATCATTTAAAAAAAAAAAAACATAGAAATCTGATGGGTAGAATGTAGGTGTTGGTGCATGTATTTTCCGGTTTGTGTGCTTGATCAGGGACCCGCTTATAAACCTTCGTCAAGTAAGACAGACACTAAAACTTTTTCCTGACACAGAGAAAGAAAGTACACCCAGGGCGAATGCGGGAATCGAACCCGCACCCGGTAAAGTACGCAGACTGTTAGCGTATTGGACTACGATCAAACTCACTAGGACACCCGGGCCTCAAGGTGATGGCTAGAATGTAAGTTTGGTTCTGACAAACAGACAAACGGAAATCTCCACGATGTCAACACCCTACTGACCTTTATTTTTTAATTCTTTAGAATTAAAAAAAAAGCTATAAGTAGGCTAAAAATAATTTATTTCTTCAAGGGCTATTGGCGGTGGACCTCGCAATTTAGAGCCGCGGTCAAGTTAAGAGGTCGACACCCCAGCCTATTATATAAAAAAATTATGATTTTAATCGAATATAACGTATCGGTTTAACAATTTTTCTGGTCAAGAACAAGAAGAATACTTTAGAGTTTATATAAGGGCAAATATTACAATATCTGTAAAAACAATGTCAAAACAAGGGGCTCCAATATTCATGAATATTCAATTTCCATGTTGCACATCAAAATCGCTGTGTTATAGTATCAAACCTGACTACAACTAAAGTAATCAAGTTTAAAAGTCACGCCAATTCTTTGTCAGGATTTTTCATGAGCTCCGCCCACTTTTCCCACTTTTCGTTTTTGTGGTTTTAGGGTTACACTTCAAACGACTTACAAGTTGGCTGCTGTTTTACTTCTACGATTTGGCGACCTTTATTTCTGTCTGAAATTCCGATAAAATCATAGTTTCTCGTTTGTAATAAACGTTTTTGTCATAAAAAGTACTTGAAATGCAAAAGCATCATTTAAATTCTGTCTTAACATACAAAGATAATACATAAGTGAATTGTTTAGATTTATTAAAAAAGATTTGTATCACTTAAGCCAATTTGTCCTACAGATGTCGCCACGATTCTTAAAATGATGATTTTTTTTAAAAATAATAATTAAAAAACTGGTAGACATTTTTCTTTCAAATCTTTATTAAACTGTCTTTCATTCCTATTTGCATATCTGGTGCAAAAAAATCATACGTTAAAAAAATACTTTACCAGAAACTATGATTAGAAAAATAAAGCATTACGTCTATAGGACTGACAGTCCCTCTTAACAACAAAAAGAATGCCAACAGCGGCACGGCTCCATAGCAACCATCAAACCGTTAGTGCGTCTCCATAGAAACTATATAACAATTAGTGCATTCACTTCAGTTGCAATAAAGGGGTCACAAGTCAAGTTGGGTTGTCATTTCATCAGTGTAAGAACTAGCATGGCGAATACACTCCCCACCTTGAAACTTATAAGGTTTCAAGAAAACAACCAAAGTAAATAAAGGGAACATTTGATAAATGGAACAAGAAAACAATTATTCACCTGAAATGAGCAAAATACAAATATTTTAAATCCCTCTTTTATACACGCCCTTATCAGTCTTCACTTCCACAACACGGCCCTTCCATCTGATCCAGGGGTTACACTTACAATCCTACCAACCCCCCAATTGTATAATTGTAAACCGTCCTCTTTCAATAAGACAACCATACCCGGGACAGCATTTCCAGTATTAAAGTGCCATTTTGACCTCTGTTGCAAGATATTAAAATAGTCAAGAGACCATTTTTTCCAAATGATTTGAGACAATTTAGTAATCAACTGCCATCGAGATAATCGATTAGTTGGGGTATCCGCCACGTCCAATTCGGGCAAGGAGTTTAGAGGGCGACCAACTAAAAAATGACCGGCAGTTAACACAGAAGTCATTCGGATCTGATAACATTGGGGTCAATGGCCTACTGTTTAACATAGCCTCTACTTGATTAGTTACGTTACGGTAAGAAATTCCTCAACGGTTAACTTATGGTCTCCAATACATCTTTTTAGTAGATGTTCAAAACTCTTTACACCAGCTTCCCATAAGCCACTAAATTCGGGGAGCGAGGAGGAATGAATCCCCAAGTTATCCCGTTAGAAGCCAGATAGTCACTCACTAAATCCTGTCTGAACATTGAACAATGCAAGGACCCTTTTAATTTCAGCTGCCGCGCCACAGAAGTTTTTGGCATTGTCTGAGAGAATCTGCGATGGCAACCCTCTACGACTTACAAATAAATAAAGCATTAGACGTTAAATCACTTAGAACTTCAATATGAACTGCCTTAGTTACTAAGCATACAAAAAACATATACTTTATGAAATACACCTTTCCTTTGGTTTTTATACTTAATTAAGAAGGGGCCACACAAATCCAACTCAGTTTAGAAAAGGGAGGGCTTATTTTTAGTCTATCCTTTGTCAAAGGTGCCATGATCTGACTACTTACTTTGGGATTGGCTTTAAAACAAGTCACACAACTGTGTACAACGCGCCTTGCAACATTTCTGCCACTTAATGCCCAATATTCTTGGCGTACACTATGCAGTAAGGTTTGCGGGCCACTATGCAAACACTTAAGATGATAGTAATTGAAAATCATTTCAGTTATCTTCTTATGGCTTTTAGGTAAAAGAATGGGATACTTAGCCTCAAAAGGTAGATCAGAGTACATGAGTCGGCCGCCATAACACGAATTAGACCTTCATCATCAAGAAAAAGAGCCAAATTGCTGAGACCTGATTCCTTAATTGGTTTTTAATCAGCCAAAAGTTTTAACTCTTTAGGAAAGGCCTGATGTTGAACAATTTTAAAGTTGAACTTTTTGGCCTTATCTAACTCTATTTTTTGAAGGGGGCCTCTCTGAACTCGCAATCTACAATTTCCAATGAATCTGTAAACAAATGCAATGACTAATTAACTTAAGAAAATTATTCGTAATATTAAATATATCAGACATGACATACAATCTACAGAGGCAAGCAATACCAAAGAGTCATCTTTTTCACCACGGGACACCTTCAGCTCCTTCTGGCACTCTTCTTCGTCAGAGGTTGGTCTACAGTTGGCAGGAGAATAATAAGGACTCTAGTAGCCAAGAAGGGTGCTGACTTTGTGCCGTAGGTCACCGTGAGCAACTTATACACCCCTATCTCACCATCTCTCACCCTCCACAGAATAAACTGCAAATCAGATGGATTTATCCAAATTTACCTGTACATTTTAACAATATCTGCAGTCATCACTATTTTGTGCTTCCTGAACCTCAACAAAATTGAAAACAAATCATCTTATGGAATATCACCGGTTTTCAAAAAATCATTCAAAGAATAACCAGAAGAGGTCAAAGTCGAAGCATTAAAAACAACACTGAGCTTTGTTGAAGCACTCTCGGGTCTTAGAACACCATGGTATAACCATGGTTGCACCAACACCATTACATATCTAGGGGTATCTGTAGTGACTTGCATGTGACCGAGACGTTCATACTCAAGCATAAAGTCATTATACGACTCAGACAACTCCTGATTTTTATCCAATATCTTTAATAGACCAGTCAATCTCTTATTTGCTATAAATTTAGACTCACCCAAATTTATATTTTCATCAACCGGAAGACTCACAACATATTTCCCCTTTTCATCCCTATAATGGGTTTTCATGAAATGATCCTCGCAAAACACAGTTTCATCCTTTTCTTTATCCCACTCAACTTAAAAATTTTCGACTTTCCAAAATTGCTTTAAAGTTTTATCTAACTCTTCTAAAACTAATCCACAATGAACAACCTGGTCACAATCTACAACAACACTTCCCCCACACAGAAAATCAAACACAGAATTTTGTAAAATCAACTCAGACCTCGGTTGGTTCAATCTACCCGGTTTTAAAAGTTCGTAAAACACTTGAGCACTTAATAAAATGTCTATACTCGCTGGTTTATTGAAGCTTTCAACCTCTAACCTGATATTCTCCAAATCCAGATTACTAATATCAAACTGCTGAGTCGGGGCAAAATCCGTAATACTGGGAACAATCAAAAACTCTATAATTTTCTCGAAACTACCATCTTTATTTGTAATCTTTGTTCTAACCGATGCATCAATTACAGAGGTAGCACTATTCAACCCAGACACAACAACCTTCAACTTGTTACGTTTTAAGTCAAGTTTTTTAGCATATTGTTTGGACACAAAACTAGACTGGCTGCCGTTATCTAACAAAGCTCGTGCAGTATGAAATCTCTCGTACCTATCGGCTATCTGAACGGTGGCAGTACTAAGCAAAACCATTTTGGAGCCTACCTTACTTGTACTAGATGCAGCACAAAAATTTATTAGTTTTTTCAGAGTAACTTTCCTTCGAAACAAAGACTTGAGCGTTTGGATTTAAAGCAGTACCAACCGGATTTTCACCACTTGTTGAAGGACGGTTCTCATCGAACCTCTCAGAAAAATGCAAATAAATGTGATGTTTTTTCTTACAAACTCCACAAGTCAACGTAGACCTACAATTGGCAACTTTATGATTTCCCAAACAGTTGAAACATAACTTACTTTCTTTTACTAACTCAACCCGCTCTTTGACATAAAATTTTTTGAATTCAGGGCACAAATTTAAAAAATGAGAATTCTTACATAAAATGCATTTAGGACCTTTATTAACCTCTGCTACAAAAGATTTCGACCCGTATTTAGAACCCTGAAATCTATTACTCTTAAAGACCTCATTTCCTGATGCGGAACAGACTGTTTTTCCCCTGCCACTCGAAGACATGTAAACATCAATGTATATAGACATGTCATGGGGCTTAAACCATTTGTTTTCCTGCTTAATACATATGTGCAATTGCAGGTCCCTGTCCAAAGTGCTAAATAATTTATCAGAAACAATAAGCTCGCACAAACCCTTAAAATCACTAACCTCCCGTAGCTGACAGTAGTAATAAGGTGGCACACAATCACGAAGCAAATTGAACACAAGCTTCGTCCTTAAATTTTTGAGCTTTGCGAAAGTCACTTAAAAAATCTTGAGGAGAGCTTTGATATTCCTTTAGAACGGCTTCTTTAATTTAGAATTTATTTTTGAATACTGTGACATATCACCTGCACTCATGTGAACTGTCAAGTTACTTGCCCTTTCTCCTAAAATATTTAATAATATATCTGCCTTAAACTGTTCAGGAACGTTTTTAATCTCCAAAGCTCTCTCAAGTGACTGAAAGTAAAAATGAAAGAACTCGGATCGCGAGGGTAACTGCATAGTTAATGTTTTCACACTTTTTAATAAATACTCTATGCTACTGACATTATCAACTTCCCCAGAAACTTCAACATTACCCGTTGATTTAGACTGCAACTTCGATCTAATATGCTCAAGCTATAATTGTTTCTCAATCTGTGCCAATTTGGTATGCTCTACGCCAATTTAATACTCGTGTTCTTTTTCTAATTGCAAGGACTCTTCCCGATTCTTTAACGTCAAGTTTAACAGTTTCAACGATGTCCTCAAATGCCTCACGATCGTTCTTAAATATATCACTTTTTTCAATAGCTTCTCTAAGGACAAAACTCTAACAGGTGACGGTATCGTAACACCTATCTCTTCAGCTATTTGAACCAACACACTCTTTCTGAAACCCGACAAAGACATATTATAACAATCGGGATACCTAGCAACAGAAATAAAACAGTTTAAAAATCTTAGAAAAAACCACGGCACTATATAAGATACTCACGTAGACCCAGAGCCTTTTTTAAGAAATTTCTGCCCTGGGCGGAAATTCAACAACTGCCCTTTCCTCTGAACAAAAAAAGGCACTAATTAAAACTAACTAAATAAAAATAACTGCTTGATTTTAAATTCAATTACCAACTACAATGGGGTTGTTTCGCGGAAGCCAGACATATGACAACGCAAGTTCAATGTGTGGAAAATATAATGGAATGCAAGCCCATGTTATGGAAAAGAATCCCCTAGTGGAACTGGTTCCAGGCGCAGCACATTCTTTAAATCTCATCTTGCACATTTGCTGTTAATTTTTTTCAATGGTTAAACAAATATATGTTTTTTTCAGTGCTTCAAGATTTAGATGGAACATACTAACAGAGTCTCTTGCTAAACTGGATAGTAATGGAAACATGGAAATTGGATAACTGGATAACATGGAAATTGGAATAATGAGAGAAAGCCGAAGCATTAGCTAAAACTTATCCCAAGGATTTGAGTATCGACATCGTAAATGAACTAAATCACCTTAATTACTTTATAACTGAGGACTGTTTTACTGATGAGAATCCATTGACTGCAAGATCACTTTTAAAATATATAATTAACAATGGAGTGGTCTGTATATTTCCAAATGTCGTGATTGCATTAAGAATTTTTCTTTGTCTATTCTGCTCAAATTGTACTGGTGAAAGATCGTTTTCTAAGCTGACGCACATATAAAGTGGAAAACAATGTTACAAGGAAAAATGACAGCACTCACTCTCATGTCAATTGAAAGTGACATTTTAAGAGAGTTAGATTTTAAGGAAATAATTTCTGATTTTGCTCAAGCCAAAACCAGAAAACATATATTTTAGTCATTTATAGTGTCAAGGTTTGTCAGTTTTTCAACATTTTAAAGGTTTATTTGGAGGGTTTTTTTTTTTGGGGGGGGGGGGGGGGAGGGGGGGGGGTTATTTACAGTTTCGGATTTATAACAATGCAGATATATATATTAATAGGAGCTTCTGAAAAAGTGTTAATCTTTTATTGTAATATACACCTTTTTTAAAATTTTGATTTTGTTTGATTCTAGTTTTGCATTGTTGAGCGGGGGGAAATATTTTTCGGAGAGCACCTTAAATCATTTGACAAACTGCCCCTAAAAAATCTGCTGCCCTGGGCGCCCGCCCACTCCGCCCTCCCATAAAAAAGGCCCTGCGTAGACCACGGCACAAATCACTGAATTCAAGTAGCCGATATTAGGCTTAAATAGATATTGGACTGTACGTTCTTGGCTCGCTGTAGAAAGATTCGACGGACTACTTTGTCGAAGCCAGTAATAGTTCGCCAGTCGGCGAATACAGTTCCACTGGATTAAATGTATGCAACAAACAAAATTATAAATAAAACTATAATTCATTCGCGATAAGCTGAGAGTGCATCAAAACAAAACCACATGATATGTAGTGAGATCGGTTCCAAGATCACCTAAAAAAAGCTGGGACCGGGTGGTCTGGGAAAAGGTTGGTTGGTAGACATATATTCAGGTTTGTGGGCTTGGCCGCTTATAAACCTTCGTCAAGTAAGACAGACACACACAACACACACATAAGTGACAGATGCTGCCATCTATCGCCACCTCCACAATTTAGACATGTCCCTGAAGGGGAGGGAAATAGTGTCTAGGGACCTGTACCCGTGGGAAACTGCGCCATGACCGCCCACAGGACTTTCGGACCACAGATTTAACGAGCACGTACTCCGCATATACTCGGTGAGTCTTCAGTGGTATCGAGACTCGATCGCGGGCTTCTTGGTTAATACATATCCGCTTATTGCACACATCAGGATTATTAAAAATATATAAACAAACTTTAAAGAAATAAATATAACGAATAGGTAGAATATTTAACAATTTATAATTTTCAATGTTTATGCTCACATTTTTCTTTAACAAAAATGTAACAAATTTATTTTGTATGTTTATAATTCTTTTGAGGTTTGTTACATAATCCCCTCCCCAGGCAAGGATTCCATAATTAAACAAAGGATGTACAAAAGCGTTGTAGAGTAATCGCATGAAATCATGGTTTATTTTATTTCTCAAAAAATAAAATTTTCTTAAAACGAATCTTAATTTGTTTGATACGTAATTGGCGTGTGATTTCCATTTCAGGTTATTGTCTATAAAAACACCGAGATACTTAATGGTATTTACTTGATCGAGGTTATTACAGTTACAGGAAAGCAAATCTTAACAAACTCTGTCATGATATTTTAAATTGAGAGGAGTAGTATAGGTGCTACTGAAAAGCATATATTTAGTTTTAGAAACATTAATACTTAAATTATTATTTAGGAACCAATTTCGGATTTTAAATAGATCTGAATTAATTAAACTGTTTAAGTCTTCATATGCAGATGAGGATGAATAAAGTAAAACAGTATCGTCTGCGAAGCTAATAATTTTCCATTTATATCCATATTACAGAAATCATTAATATAAATAAGAAATAACAAAGGACCCAACTGAGAACCCTGAAAAACTCCTTTTTTTATAGGGAGCCTATCACCTAAAACACCATTTACTCTAACATATTGAAAGCGATTTGCAAAAAAGGACCTGAGTAAACCGAAAAAATTTCCACGAAAACCAATTGAATATAATTTAAACAATAAAAGATCATGATCTACAGTATCAAAAGCTTTTGCAATGTCCAAAAAAATTCCAATCGTAATTTTATTATTATTAATACTATTATATACAAAATTGTTAAAATTAAGCAGGGCTGATTCGGTGCTTGTACCAGGGAGAAAACCGAATTGGTTTTTTGAAAAGAAGTTTATACTATTTAAGAAAGATAAAATTTTTTCATAAATTATTTTCTCAAAAACTTTAGATAAAATTGGTAGGATTGAAATGGGTCTATAATTAGTAAAATTATTTGGGTCTCCCTGCTTAAACGCAGGAACAATAATAGAATTTTTCAAAATGTCAGGATAAATACCAGTGTTAATTAAGTTATTGAAGATGTCAGTATAAGTTTGTAAATGGTCAGTACGTAATAAAATTTTAAGTAGAGTAACATTCACGTCGTCAATGCCACAACTTTTATTAGGGTTTAATTTTCTAATGACATTAACTATACCCTGAGGTTCAATATGGGAGCAGAAAAATGATTGAGAATTAGTCTTAAAACTCTGTCGGTATTGCTCGTTATCGGACACAAAACTTGGAATAGATGCAAAATACGAATTAAAAGAGTTGGCTAACTGGTAATCACTTGGAGAATTAGGAAGAACAACTTTCTTTTTCTTGTTTAATATATTATTAACAACATTCCACTGTGATTTGCTAGTAGTACACTCATTAAAAGATTTTAAGTAAAAATCATTTTTTACTGTTCTAATTTTATTTTTAAGAAATTTTACTGTTGATTTATAATCAGTTGAATAATATAAATCTCCTGGGTATTTTATGTACTTTTGATAAAGCTTTTCTTTAGTTTTTATAATGTTTAAAAGATCAGGTGTAATCCAGCTGTTTTTGTTTGTTTTTTTGACATTAGTATTTTCAAAAAAAAGTAAAATTGTTTTTGATAGCTGTTAACCTATCATGAAATTCCGTAAACAAATTGATAGAATTAATATCTTTAAATTTAAAATCATAATCTGTTAAGAAATTTTCAATGCCTTTATAGTCAACATATTTGTGTTTTGGAGATTTTTTGAGAATTATAGCACTTTTACTTTCAAAAAAAATTTGGCAGACTATAGGAAAATGGTCAGTTGTGCTGTTAATAATACGAGCTGGAAAAACACTTATCTTTTCAAATTGGGTAGTTCTAAAAAACATATGATCAATACAGGTATTTGACCTTGGTCTAGTGATATCAGAGATCAAGGACAAGAAACCATGTTCATGTAGTAAATCAATATAATCATTGGCATTATTAAGAGGTTGAATGATATCAATATTAATATCACCAATTAAAAGTACATTTTTAGAAGAAATTAATGGTAGAAGCTGCGATAATTCATTATTTAATGCATCTACAGAATAGGCGTGTGAACGATAAACTGAAATTAAAGTAAAGTTAAGTGATTTGCAATTTAAAACGATTAATTCGGCTGAAACCATACAATGTTCAAATCCAGAAAACTCAAGATTGTTTTTAATAAACACAACAGCACCACCAGACCTGTTATAGATTCTAGAACAGTTATAGGAAATAAAATTTTTGAAAGAATAAAGTTTAATTTCACATTCATTGATCCAGGTTTCAGTGAGAACAATTATATATATTTTGGCCAATACATCAACTAGAATCACTTTTAACTCGTCAAAATTTGACCTTAAACTATGAATATTCAAATGGAAAATATTTAGTACTGTAAATTTAGGTTTTGGACAACTTATAAAATTATTATATTGATCTATAGATTGCAGTGTTTCAAACTTAAATTTAAAATCAGGACAATCAATTATACTAGCCATTAAATTTTAAACAGTAATTTTAGACAAATCCATTTCTTGTATAATTTTAAAAACTTAAGAGTTTTCGTCCTTTCTAATATAAATTTTACCACCTTTAGTCCAACAGAATTTAAAATTGTTCTCTCGTTTAAAGGTCTTACATAGGAACAAAAGCTTCTTGATAGCAGGAGCCAAGTGTTCGTTAATATAGACAGGAGATGTATTGAATCTTACATTTAAATCAGAAGCGAGAAGGTGTTTTTTCTTAGCAGCTTTTAGACATTCTTCTTTTTCGTTTTCCGAATTAAACTGCACAATGATCGATTTATGTCTGTCCGATCGACTTGTAGGGATGCGGTGGGCAGTGATTATTTTTTATGCAATATTTACCTCCAGGCATGATAGAACGCTCTTGACTGTATCGGTAACATTTTCTTGTTCAACTTCAGGTATTCCGGAGATTTCTATGTTGGATCGGCGTGAATACTGCTGGAGTTCAGACACCTCAAGTCTTAGATCCGAAATTTCAGCTTTAAGAGACGCATTTTCCTTAAGGATATCAGCACTTTCCAGCTTCACCGTTTTTATTTCCGATTTTAGCTGATTTATAGACTTGGTTAAATCACTCACGATGTTGTTGTGGAACTCAAGATTTTTGGCAAATTCCTTGAATTGTTCTGCGATGAACTGCTTGAGGTCAGATTGATTCTCAGGGATCGTTACAAAGTTGTTGACAAAAGGAGACTGAGTTTCTGGTGTATTAGGAACCCCCGAATTACAAGGGTTGTTAGAGGAAGACTCTGTTTCCACTACTAATGATTTTTGAACCACAACAGTTGTAGGACTTAGCGTTTCTTCAGTGTGAACAATCATGTTATCTTCGGTCGATACTTTCAAAGAGCTAGGTTTATAAGTTTGGGCTTTAGCAGGCTGACATTTTAGACATCTCCAGTGAAGTCTACGTTGTTCCAAGTTTTTGTAGTTTAATTTTCAACTACTTTTTCTGGAAACTTTGCTGACAAAAGCCTTCATTTAGTTCTAGCGTGGCGTTAATTCAACCAGCGTTACAACATGTCAACAGCAATAAAATAACTTGCATATTTACCAAAAACACTGCAAATGTAGGGTGTGTTTTGGCGATAAACTGGCAACCCGTTTGTTATAATGCACTTTTAACGTATAGCGAATGTACTATAGTATTTTTTACTAATTTCTTATACATATTTCAATTACAGGTGTGCAACTGTGGTTCACATCATTTTCGAGAATTTCGAAATAACAAGGTTTACTTACCATCCACTATTCGAAGTAAAGTATTTTATTCATATGTTTTTGAGAATTAACAAATAGATTCATCTTCTAATTTTAATTATGATTCTAATGGTTTGTGCAAAATTTTTTTGTAGTGTAAGAAAGTAACTAAATTATACATCAATTACTCTTTTATGTAATTTTTTAAACTAGTAACCAATTTAAAATATTTCAAAAAAGAAGAACGAAGCACAAGTATACAATTATATTCTAGTTATGATTTGGTAGGGCTATTTAATATTATTAAAAGATAATAAAACTAGGGTTGGTCATCAAAAGGGGTCATCTCACAGTATACAATTTCTCATAATACACTACATAATTTTATTAAGATATAAAGAATAAGTGGACTTTAAAAACACGAATTCTGAAAAAAAACTTAAGTGTAACAAAAATCTTTAATGGTAGGGTAAGCAGAGACTAGCTTTCCCGGCATTGTTTCGTCAGTTGATGTATGCTAAGTTACTACATGATCGGTTCAACGTGGCATTTAGCGTTCCATTTTTAAAATAAAGGTGGCAAGAAAACCTTTCTAATTGGAAAACTAGCCCCGGTCTACCTTATACTTAAACAAACAAATGGTAATAATACTTAATATTGTCTCACGTACTGATGTTTGTCGGAGGTATGAAGGTTCTCGAGTTATTTGCAAATATACATTTTTTGGCCTAAAACATTAAATTTGAGGTCATGTAAACAGAAATTAAACTAACTTATTATCAAAAGAAAGATTTTTTACTCAGATTAACTCAGATATCTTCGATCCTCATACAGTAAGACCCATCTTTCAAGCAAAATTCATTTTATTTCTAGCCCATCGGCGTCCTGAGCTTCATTGGTGGCTACGTGGGCCTGTGGCTTGGTATCTCCCTGCTAACTGTTTACGATTTCATTGAGAAGTGGATCTTTCGTCTCCTAGCGTGGTGCAAAAAAAAGTTGACGAAGAAGCGGAAACGTGTAGCAGCATCAACAACATTTTCATATAAGGAAAATGAGATAAGAATAAATACTATTGAGACTGGACATTACACGCCGGCCTATGTGCAGAACATTGTGCATGAGTAGCAAGTTGCTGATAAATGGAGGGTTCAGAATACAAGTGAATCAAGTCCACTTTTCGTCATTTTCGTCAATTGCATGCACAATGTAGAATTTCAGTGCAATAATACAAAAAAATCCTAGTTCATATAATATCCAATAGGCAGCAGCAATTAAAAAATAAGTAATTTTGTTATGAAGCTTTAACTTTAAAAAAACCTAAGTAGCACAAAGAAGCTTTTTATAGACTTGGTTCACTTTGTATTCTGAGTAATCCAAATGATAGTATAGTCTTTATTCGTTGCTTACATAGAAATTATCACCACGTTTTGCTGTGACGTAGTGGAGTCTTTAGGGTGTAAGCAGAACGCGGTATTGAGAATGGTTGATGTTTTTTCGCGCATACAGAACTATGCTAAACCTACTTATGCGTATTAATTTCTACTCTGAAACAAACATCGGCTGCTACGAGTGTTTGAAAGTTCTTGAATTCTGTACACACTTTTAGTTTTCACCAGGGTAAGAAACATCTGAAAATTTGTACTTGCCTTTTGGGCAAGTTGTTAAAAAAATACTTGCCCCGCCAAATTTTGGCTGGATATTTCGGATATCAACAAATCCTGATTAACACATTAAGGACCAAAATCTATTCATAAAACTTTGCCCTAAAGGGTAATTTGGAAAAACTACTTTCCTTATCCGAATTTTTACTTGCTTCGGGCAAGTTGGGTAATAGATTTTAATAACCCTGGTTTTCAAAATGTAGTTCATTTACTTATGCCATTTTTGTAACACTGTATTTTGTGTGTAACTTTGTCATTTTTCATTATTATATTCCTTTGCATTAGTGAATAACTTTCAATGTTTTGACCTATAATGGCTTGATTGACAATCATAATAATTATTAAAATTAACCAGTTTAAAACGATTATTTATTAAGACCTCAAAATTGTCCATCAATGTAGCGTCACTCAGCAATATTCAGCTTATGTGAGTCTTACCAAAGGTGATATTGCATAAAAGCACGGCCGAATCAACTTATAAGGCCAGAGAAGTTCTGCGTGAAGCCACACTTTCCTTCTGGTTTGGAGTGAGAAGAAGAACGAAGAAGATCAGAACCTGGTAGCGCAGAGTGGGAGTATCTCTGGCCTTAAAGTTGAGTAGGCCGTACTATAGGTAACTCGCTTCCAATGGCAAAGAGATGGGCAGAAACACTTCCAAAAGAGTTTTCGACAGTGGGTCTTGGAGAAAAACTTAATAGTTTTAATTTTATAACGGTTCCCATTCAACTTTGAGAGCTTCACTTAAGTATACAAATAAAAAGTTTTTTTTCTCCTCCCATCGACGCAAAAAAGTGACAAAACTTGGAAAGTTGAATTTTTGAGTAAAAAGTACTAAACTATGCAAAAGAAATTATATAGATTGAAATAAGAGTTGCATGAATCAATAATAATAGTTGTGCACAAAAATAAGGAAATCAATTATTTTTCCACGAATGAAAATCAATGAAAACGCAAGATTCCGAAATCTCTTTAAAAAAAAAATTGTGTTTTCGTTTTTTTCTGCGTCAATGCGATATGATGCCCCTGTCCTTTAACTCAACTCTGCATTAAAACACCTTTTTATAACAACGTGCAAAAAAAGTTCACTTTTTTTTATATCATATTCATTCATAAATCGTTGCGAAAATGACACTTTACGTGCTTACGTCACAGACAGCGCCGAAAGTAGTACTTTCGGCACTAGTGCGGTAAAGTAAATAAGAGTATCTGATTGGTAGAAAAACAAAATGATGTCATGAATATCTCCATGGAAACTAAATGATGTCATGAAACTCACTTATTTCTATTGGTTCATTACTTTTGCATTTTCTAATATCTCCATGGAAACTACAAGTACTACAAAAATGATGAATTTTGATTCAAAATAGAAAATTATTTTACAACTTTTCTTTTACTACTTTGCATTTTCGACTATCGCCTTGGAAACTAAATGATGTCATGAAAATCACTCATTGGTAGAAATACTTTTTCCACGTTATTATAAAAAAATATTGTAAGCAAGCACGTGCCAAATAATACTTTATTAAGCTCTTGTCATTATTTCACTCGACCTACGGTCTCGTGAAATAAAAGCCACTCGCTTAATAAAGTATTATTTTCGGCACTAGTTGCTTAAATAACTTTTATTAAAAATGCTTTAAGCAAATACTTCTTGGATATCTTAACTAACAATGCAATGTCTCAGTAATCAATGTATATTATTACCCGTAAAAACACGTACGTTACAATACTAAAACGAACGCGAATGAGGCATCAGATATCGACTAAACTAGATCGATCTTCGACTTGATCACCTGCTGACATTTACTAGATGTTTTCAACCGAAAAAACGATATTTAGTAAAATAGTCGTCGAAGCTTAGGCACGTGCGTGGTAATTGTTGTGAAGATTGATCCATTTGGATTCCCTATCGGCTCATCAGTCTACTGGAGAAAGACACCAATCAGTAAACAATATTTTTTTAACGTTTTGTTGGTAATCGGGAGAAGGGTCCTTCATTAGATTGATTTCCAAAAAACACCATTTAAGATTGTGACATAAACAAAAGCGTATGCGTGTTTTCATGAGTATACTTGAGCGGATACACTAATAAAATAATTTGATTATAATTATGAATGTAGTCTTTAAAAAGTTATATTTTTGTGGTAATGAATGGAAAGCTGTAATGATTTAATAGATTGATGTGTATAGGTAAACAAACCAATTGCGAATGTGATACAAACAAAAGAGTGCGTGTTTTCTTAACTAAAATGTCGGAGTAGGATATTGTAACTAAGAATTTATTTGTTTATATCGCTGAACAAGGTTTGGAAAAAGTAATATATTTTTAATGTTTGTTGATATTTTAAGTAAACAATGTTTTAATGATTCAATGATGAAAATGACACTCTTTTATGAGATGTTAGTCGTGTAGGTAAACTGAGTTTTAATTATTCTTTTCGTTGATGTAAAGGTAATCAAACCATTAACGCATGTTGTAATCAAACATTCATTATTTAAGTTAAAATATTCCATATAAAATTACAAATTTGATTATTGTTACGAGAATTCTGGGACAGCTTATATAAATATGTAGTTTTGCAATATACTTTGATATAAAACATTTTTAAGAAAATTATTTATCCATTTTTTGAATTGCTTCATAAATACTTTTTATTTAACATTTAAATTTTATTAAATATTTTGTTCCTATATTTTAAGTATTTTTATTAAGAACTTAAAAATTTCTGCATTAAACAATTGGATACGTTTCTAATTTGAAATACTTAAAATATTCTAAACATTGAAACTACTATGATTTTTAGAAAAAAAAAATGAAGTTACAAAATATATAAAAGTGACTGATGCAACTAATAAAGTACAAATACGATAATAATTTTAAGAATGGAATACTTAAATGAAAAGCAAAAAAAGTATTTGTAGATTATAAAGCTGTAAAACTGATCTAAAATAATATAAAAAAATCATATCTTACATGCTTATTAAGACTGTTAAACTTTTGTTTGTTCTGAAATTGTAAGTACTGATTTCAAAACCTTACGACGCTTCAGGAAACTAAGGTAATAAATAAAAGTTAGAACGCAAACTTCTTGAGTTGTAGTTATGATATAAACTAATGGGAGTAATTAGTATTGCGAATTACTGTTTAGAATAACCAGCTATCATGAAATTAGACACAAGCACGGACCAATAAGATGCCTGAAAAAGCTGTCTTGCAATCAAAGTGCAAGAGCCTTGCTTCCTGGCGGTCTTCGGTCAGATTCATATTTCGAATTCTTCTGGCTATCGGTTTCGTACTGCAAAGTGCGAAACTTTTGGAGATGTACATGCTCTATCCATCCACAGTTGAGTTGAGAGTGGAACAACCGACAGAAGTTGAATTGCCAGCTTTCACCGTCTGCAACGTAAACGAGTAAGTAGAGCACCGTCGTCAATATATTTTAAAAAAAATGGTTAGACAATGCAACATTAATGAGTAAGTAGCATCTTGTAAATTTTAAGAAAATTGTTAGACAATGCAGCATAACTTGAGTAAGCTAAACATAAAAATCCAATAAATATAGTTTTCAATGAGCATGTTAGTTGTTGTAAATGTTAATATATATGTGTGTGTGTGTTATATCGTAGTTTGACTAATTACTTCGAAATTCATTTCGTTCAATTATTCGTTCATAAATCCATCAGTTATTCGATAAATTTCAATTTAATTAGTTTATTTTATTTTAAAAAGATTTTCTCAAATCCTCTAGATTTTAAAGTTCATGTGCAAAGAATGTTAGTGCTTGTAGACAAATGTGAATTTCTATACATAATGTAATTTAAATCATTTTTAATTAAATTAAATTTAAATTTGTTTAATTTAAAATTTTTAAATTTAAATTTGTTTAATTTAAATTTTTTAAATTTAATTTTTTTTAATTAAATTTTTTAATTTTTAAAAAAAATTAATTAAATTAAAAACTTTAAATCAATAGTAGGGGCTGTACGCTTGCTCTTTAAGGCTCACGAAACCCAAACACGAGTCAGTCAAGTTAATTTTACAACCCCCCCCCCCCCCTAAAAAAAATACTATTAATTGGGGTAACTTTGGACAAGAATTTGCTGTGCTAAAAACTCCTAAAATATTAATTAATTAATTATTTTTGCGTTTTTGGCCATCAGCAAATATACTGTTATAATTTTGCAAATAAAATTTTTATCAAATATAAAGTTAGTAGTAAATATTTGGTGTTTATGTTTGCACCAAAAAATACTTCAGGTTCTAAGTTATAGTTCACGGTGCTCCAGCGCTCACAACGGCTGACTCAAGTTTTAAGACCAGGGCTCTTCGTGACGTCACACTTTCCGTCCGGTTCGGAGTGTCTTCCGTTTTGAAGAAGATGGAAAAATCAGTTCGCACACAGCTGACCATACTGTTCAGGTTCCGAAAAGGCGACACTCCGAATCAGACGGAAATCTAGATGTCACGGAGCTTTTTTTTTTTTTGGCCTTCAAGTTGAATAGGCCGTGAACTCACAACGAGTGTTAAAATTTACTTAGTGAGATTTTATGCATTTTTTTTAGAATTCGGTCAACACCGTACTGTGAGAAATATCCAGAGAATTGCACAATTTCAAACACTGAACCCTTCTGCTCAAATTTTGCTGAATACTGTAACCACATCAATGACTCCAGACAGGTGATTAAAATATTTAACATTTCAATAGCATGATTCTTTATGTTCGAAAGTAATTTATTTTAAAGCTTTTCAATTGCGAACCTTCTAATCTTTGTGATTAAATACAATAGTCGAACTTGTTTTTATCTATTTTTCTTAACTAGTAATCTGTAATTCACAAAACTACTAATTATCAGAACATTAAAATTACATCTCGTCACATCTACATGCATTTGTAATGAAGCAGAGAATTATCTTTGAAACCATGGCTTTTACACAGTACATTTCTTTTCCAAATTACAGCACCTACATTACACATAACATTTCATCACGTTACACACCTTACAGAAATGCATGTTATTTTTAGAGTCAATGGCTCTTACACAATATATTATCTGTACCCAATATATGGACACCCTAAGGAAAAATAATTTTTTCCACCTTCTTGTACAAGTCGCAAGACTTTAAAATTTTGTGACCATTATCCCTGCACTGTTGACTATCATTATTAAAATTACTGACCTTTCAATTATTCTAGTTTAATTGATATAACAAAAACAAAAAATGTTTACACGTGTCCATATAAGGAACCACCTGTCCCTATTTTGGACATGTATGTCCACATTAGGGACAGTTGGCTACTTATGGAACGTCTACTGGTTGGAAGTGCTACTCTTTCAAGGTGTTTTCGAAGAGAGCTATACCGCAAAACTTAGAGATATAAAAAGTTATCTCAAAGTATTGCGGGAGGGGGGGGGGACTAAATATTTTCGCACTTCTGAAGGGAAGGATGTCTCTTTGATTGAGGATCATCGAAGACCTCAAACTGCAGTGATGCCACTAATATACTCATTAATTTGTTATTAAGTAGCCTAATGAAATCCCACTAAACAGATACGTTACAATTTGTGAATCTGCAGATTCATTTGCTGTACTTCCAATGGGGACATAAGGTGTCCATGCACTACACGTTGGGAGTCAGACGTAATTTTTTAGAATTATAATAAATATACAAAGAAAAAAATAATAAATATACAAAATTTTCAAGCAATCTATGCAATATCAATCGAAAATATGTTTTATTAGCTTTCTAAACACTCCTCTTTGCAATATTTAAAGTAATATTTTACAGTATCTCATAGGGATATAAACTTTTCTATTATTAAGACACCACACCACGAAAATACAAATTCCCTACCGCTTTTTTGCACTTTCTAGTCTAAAATATTGTTTTAATGCTTTTCTTCACGGACATGTAGCACTGTCTCTTGATTAAAAATTTTACCTTTAAATATATTAGGGGTGTCCATTTTGAGAGCGCTGTCCATAATGGGTACAAGTACTATGTATTTTTTTCAAATTTCAGCAGTTTTCATTACACATCACATCTCATTACTTATCTTAACAACATTGCAGTTATTGTGTCTCGAAAATTCAGTGCTACCTTTAAAAAAAATTATGCTATTATTTTTCGTATGGCATAATGTTATAGTAATATATTTGTGCAATGTGTGGGTAGAGTAAGTTCATAAAAAAGTAAATTATCTTTTCATTTACAGCTTCCTCTGTTTGGAGACAAGGCTTTTTTCCGCCATTTGACTCGTTATGAGCAGCAAGTGTTGGGCCACCAATACGAGGACATGGTCATGAAATGCACGATTGAAATGGATGACGAAGAAGAAAATTGCACGTTAGTGCGCATACGTGTCTCAGGCTTAAAATTATTTCTATTTTTTTTCCCAATCACCGTGTATCCGACCTACTGCCTTTAAATCTTATCTTGATCCTCTTCACTCTTGAACAAAATAATACGCATTTATTTTTTATAAACGTATTTTTCAAACAATTAATATTTGAAAGTATATTTTGCAAGTAATTGTGAGAGAAAGAGAAAAAATATTGAAGATTTATAACGCTTGCGGAGGGCCATCAATTTAGGGTAATTTGAAATTTTGAGCCAGAAAAATAAATTTTTTGGTGTTATGAATTCAAAAGCACACGTTGTAAGTTTTCTGCAATTAATTAGTTCAATCCGACGATTTTTTTCTTAAATGAAAACTGTCTGTCTAAATTTACGGCTTCAAAAACAAGCGAACATTTAGCAAGACCGCCAAAATCTGCTTGGCCCTCTTTGATATACTTCATTTTTTCATAAATTAATAAATTCTCCACCTGCTTTGGTATTGGGATTTCTGAAAAGTTTGAACATTATAGTTTGTAAAAAAAAGTTAATACTAAGAAAGTAAGCGCCTCAGTAGAAAAAGGGACGAAGCCAATGTTATTCTACAGATGTTATTCTACAGTATGAGGGAAAACCCTTTAATTGACTGGATAGCCTTTCATATCAGGCCTCTTTGGCAACCATAGCGATTCATCACCTAAACTGGTGTAAGGAAACCGATTTCTCACTTGGTTCTGCTCTCGCGGCAACCCTGAAACGCTTGTACCGAGAGAAGAACAAAAGAAAACCGGTTTCCTGTCACCAATGTCCGCCAAGCAGGTCTGAATGCGGGAAGATTAATAGTCAATCCATGGGTTCTTTCCCTGGACTCTTCAGATACAAAGTAAGAAAAAATCTTGTTTATTACAGAAAATTTCTGGCAGCAAAATTGAAAGAAAATATTTATAATGAAACAGATAAAATATGTTGACAGAATATTTTAAATAATAAATACAAAAAAAATTCATGCACTTAACAAATACATGGACCTATATAGTTTTTTATTCAAATATCTGTTTCGTAATAAAAAAAAACCCCTGTTCTCAACAGGTGCAAATCAGTATCAGTGGCTACTATTTTATCCGTTTACAAAGAAAATGTGAAATGTTTCTTTTGGCAAATTGAGATGATAATTTATTATTAAACAGTAGTAGTTTAAGAAAGCAAAAATGTTCTGCATATTAACAGAAATATTCGGTTTGCAAACCGAACTGTTTTACAATGTAATAATTTCTTTCCCTATTACAGTTACAAGATACAAACCTTAAAATGTAGTACTATTTTAGTTTTATGAGCCCAGTTGCACATAACACCTTTTTTAAAAATATATTAACTTATTGTTCCTCCAATACCCCTTTAATAATCTTAAATATTTTTAGTGGTGATCCAGTTCTAGTTCCCGCACTAAGTTTCTCATACGAAGTGCCCTTCAACTGTTTTATGATGAATTCGCTTCAAGGAAAGCCTAATGCAGAAATCAGGAAAGTTCCTGTTTCAACAAGTTAGTACATTGATCTTTTTAGCTTCCAAGCCAAGTTTATAACGTTAACAAGTAGGCTTTTAACAGAAACTTTCATTTAGAATAGCTTCCACCAAAATTCATGCGTCTAAAGAAAAGCACCAAACAAATCATTTAGTTATGTAAGGGAGACCGGGGCTAGTTTTCTATGTTTTCTTCTTTTTGATTGTATATTTTTTTACTTTTATTTATTTTGAAGTAAACAAGATGTCATAGCCTTACTCACATGCTTATCTACAAATTAGCATTACTATTTTCGCAAAAAGTCAATATACTTTTTGGCAGAAAGCAGTTAAATGCTAGCATGTTGTGCTGGAAAACGTGCCCCGTATGCGGGGTAAATTTTCCCAGACTGCCAAAAAGAGATGGGGCAAGTTTTTTTTTAAAAAAGATTTAACACATTTGAAAAAAAAATTGTAATTTTTTAAGTAGATTTATTGTAAACTAAAATAGCTTAAAACAGTATACCCAGAATATAGGGTTCTTTTATAAAAAAATTTTTATAAAAAAGTTTATTATAACAAACTATTTTAACCAATTTTCTTAAAGGTTATTATCATCTGGATCCCTTTAAATTTACATAAAACTTCCCCTTTTGTGTAACTATACTTGGTACTCGATTCTAGATGTGGTCTAAGTATTTTTAAATATTACAAAAAATTAATTGACTGAAGTTTGGTGTGATTGCTTCCCCCTTTTTTGGAACAAGCCAATTGACCAATAAACTTTGGGCGCAACATGACACATTACTACTTTAGAGTGTAATTATTCACGATCTATGGGGAATATTTAAGATTCTGGATGCTTTTCGGCTACTACATCCATTCCATATTTTAGTTGCTGAGCATTTTAAACAAACATGTAAATGTCCCATTAGCCCCCATATGTGGGGTCGAATGGGACAGGCTGCAGGGCTAATGGGATATGGTAAATGTTGCCTTACTTAAATTTCAGAAAATGGAAAAGGAACCAGAAAACGACCAGAAAATAAAATTTTAAAGCAAATACCATTTACATAATTTTTTTTAATTATTTCCCATTGAAAGGTGAAATATCAAAGTTTAAACTCAAAATCGAAGATGCTTACATTATTTTTGTTGAATAACTGGAAAGGATAATAGTTTTATAACTAAATCTTCAAAAATTTATCCCAAAATTGTCCTCTGTTTCAAGGTACGTGAATTTAATAAGACCGTCTTTATCTTCAAATAGCTTACATGGAGTTCGTCTCTTTCTATTTCAGAAATCAATCCAACGTAATAAAGAATAGTTTGCTTTCTAGTAAATTTTATCAACAACAAAAAATTTATCTTCAAAAATATCTGTTTAGATGCAATTAATGAAATTGCAGGTGGAAAAATATTTCATCAATAAAGCTACTTGAATTTTCACTTATTATACGACGAAAAAAGTTCAAAAAGTTAAAAACTAAAGTTTAAAAAAGTTTTTAACTACTTGATTGAATAAGATATTTGAGATTTATATAGATTCTTCAAGAGAAGCATACAAAGTTAGATTTATTTGTGCCCCATTTGACCCCACAGTTTCTGTCCCATTAGACCCCACAGTGTTATTATTTATAAAGGATCCAACACAGAACTACGTGTATTTCACCACAGTATTTGACATACAAAATCTTAATGTATGATATGTCTTCTACCTAAAACTAAAGTTTAATTTTTGAAAAGTTTTTATTTAATACTTTAAAAGTGTAAAAAACGATACACTTTTAACTTACTTTGGATTCTCTAACTAAAACAACAATTCTTCTCTCCACATCAACACATGCTTTTAATGGCTGATCTTTGGTTGTTAAAATGTGAAGTCTAACTGTTAAAATGTTGTAGTGTAGAAATATTTGTAAAAAGTATATTTTTTTCGCTTTTGGCCCTTTGTCCCATTAGCCCCCACTCTCCCCAATCAACATACACATCATAGGGTTGTGAGAATAAGTACATGTTCAACGCAGCGGTTACACTACCTCGCAAGACAAGTAAAGAACAATCCATTTTTTTCCCCTTTACGAAGTTTAAGGTTTGTGCTATGTTGTAAATGCCACGACTGGCAACACTACAAAGAAAGTTTTTTTGTGTAAAAAACTTTGAACTTTTTTCTCGTGTAAATGGTAAACGCGACAGCAATGCACACTTTTTTCGGCCATTATGAGGTTTTCTCTTGCAGAGATCAAACAAAAGTTAAACCTGGAGGAGTCTGAATTCCTCTAATACCTTTAAAAATCAATTTAAAATTGAATTTCGGAGAACTTTGAATTCTGTTTATCACTTTGAAATCAACTTAAATTTATAGTTGTCTAAATTCTATTTATATCTTTAGAAATCAAATTAACGTTGAATTTGGAGGTGTCTGAATACCACCCTTCCCATTTGTCCAGGGGGGGTCAGTTGAGCATCCACTCGCCCTACCACGTCCCGTCCCCTGTTGGCGAGGGTATATTCCTCAACATGGGCACCATCTACAGAGTGTATGTCAAGATGGTCAGTATATTCATAAGTTATTTCATAATAAAAGTATAATACCTATATTCTTTGTTGTAGTTCCGTAAAGTGATGTAACTTTGACCCAAGCTTTGTTCTGGCAAAACTTTACGGATATATGCCTTTAACCAAATATTTTTCATTCTGTGGTCTAAAATTTAAAAGTTCTAAGTAATATTCAGAAAATATCTACAACTTTGCGCATGAAACATGAGAGGATTCACGAAGTAAGCTACGTAGATTATTGGCGTAAAGAGTTTATTTGTTAGTACAAACTTTACATGTTTCGGCGAGTCTCTAAACACGCACCTTCTTCAGAAAAATACACAACACAAACTATTTGCGCCAATAATCTACGTTGTTTCCTTCGTGAATCCTCTCATGTTTTAAGTAAGTTGAGGACAGAGTCTGGTACAGGTTAAGACTTGATATAAAGTTAAGTTCAGTTGAGACTCTATATAAGATTTACTAGTGAAATGTATTTTTATTTTCAATTACATATATAAATGCATGAAACTAAAGGCAATTAAAGTGTTCAAAAATCCGAAAGAGATTTTATGTTTTCTACACGGTATGGTTTGCTCTGATTCTAAAAAAGTGTTTTTTGAATAAAAGTGGTCGTCTGTCAGACTATCTGCCTGTAACCACTATACTGCTTGAACAAAAAGAGCTACGGACTTTAAATTTGGTACACGAGATCTTTTAATACCTCTACCTCTCGAAAGTCATAATAAAAATTTCGAGGAAATCGTGCATGCGCGAAGGGTAGCTGCTATAGAAAAAATTTTAGGTTTTAAATTTATTGAAATTACCTTATAGGGTATATATAATTTCCTTTAAATGTATTGATACATTGAATGCTAATTGAAAGTCTTGTAGTAATATTTAAAAACAAAATGTAAAATAAACGTCTTCTTTCAGGCTGAAAAAATACTTCTGCCTAATCCTTACAAAAGCAACTGTACTGATTATGAAAAACAGTGGAAAATGAACGGTGGAAAAGGACCAGTCACCGAAAAGGTCTCAAATAGCATGTTTAGTTTAATCCAGTGCATTCCCGTCCCTTAATTTTCGACCTACGATACCTAGGACATATTTTCCCCCTAAACCAATCTCACAGTTGTCATATTTGAAGTCTCACAATAGCCAAATTATTAGTTAATTGTTGTTTAATTACTTGTTTTAATTAGTTGGAAAATTTAATAATATTGCAATTTTGATAAAACAACTTTACACTATGGATATTTCTTAAAATTTTAGATGTGCAAGGAAATGTGCAAACTAAAGACGTCCCTGGCTGAAAAGAATTGTGTTGAGAGGAGAATAGATTATCCCCACAATGAAACAATATGTCCGATAGGTGAGTGGATTTATCTTTAACTATGATTAAAAACTAAAGGATATGATACTTCGATTTACAGTTTCTTTGTCCAAACCTAATGAAACGAAGAATAACCATATCTCTTCATCTTTTTCCTTAAATGTTATTTATTTCATGCTTTAAAAAAAATTAAAAAAAATTGCACCCTTTTCAAGCTTTGAAACTATTAAAAATATTAGAAACTAAATAATTGGACGGAAATATGGAGCAAGTAATTTCTCCTTTGTTTCGGACTAGTAGCGACTTTTGCATATTCAATAGTTTTTAAAGTTTTCTGTAAATTAATCTTTTTTCATTGAACTAAAATTAACCAATAATCTTTTTAATTGACAACTTTTTCATATATCTGTATCATTAAGAATTTTTAAAAAATCGGATTTGGTAGTAGGCCAGTAGGCTTCGTAATCATACCTTCACCTTTCGCAGAGATATTGCTATATGTCTTCAGGAAAGACATCCGTAAAGGTGCTATGCCATTTTGTATGAAGACTAGTTTCAAGGAAGGGAGCTGAACACATCTTACTATACGAATTCCTATATCAAAACTTGACTTAATGGTTCAGCTTTGATAAGCTGTCTGTAGTTCATGGAGGATAACATTGTGTTGAAACATTTCCAACAAAAATAGGGTAGTGTGACACGTGGTAATTATTGGACAAAAATCAAACTTTTACCATAGCATATATGTAATTTTCTGACCAGTAAATTTTTTCGTAATGGCTATTTGATGTATCTGTCGGGTACCATTGTTGAAATTTACTATTTCCCCAGTAGAAGTTGAAAAAAAATTAAACATGTGTCCAAAAATTACCCCGCCGATTGCGGTAATTATTGAACAGTATTTTTCAATCTGTTTTGCACAGCATCTAGACTTGCTACAAGGGTTAAATTGTGCGATATGGTGTGTACTATAGTACTGTGTATTTGATAATTATTTAACCCCCCCACGGCTACTGAAAAAAGTGTATAACAGTGATAATCTAGTAAAAATTGCCAAACCTTTGAATTTCTTCTCTTTTCAAGTCTAAACATTACGTAGCTGGTGTTTCTTAATCACACAAACTATACCAAGTAAATTTAAGCATATTGCGATGCTGTCTGTCTTACCCATTAGCATTTCCAACAATTTTCCCTCTTTGTCCAAAAATTACCCTGTAACGAAACATCCATGTCATAATGTTACTATTCATCCTACAAAGGTGTTTTTCAGCACAAAACTCCTTTTAAACATATCTAAGACCGAGCATTACAAAATTCAAGATCATGTAAAAGAAAACAAAATTATACACACTTTGGCATCGATTGAACAAAAGTTTAAACCATTGTTTTTAAAGCCTCTTTGGATTATTAATATATATTTGAGAAAAAGTACTTATATAATCCCAATAATTAACTATAGCCTTGCTGGATATGCAATTTACAAATTGTGGTTTGTTAGACGCAATAAATTATGATGCATTATGGGGCCCTATCCAATAATTACACCGACTTTTCGTGTCCAATAATTACCCCGGGTCACCCTATATTTTGTATCAAAAACATAGTCCCAAAATCTCTAACTGCTTTTGTTGAATATTTCTGATATTAATAATTATGTATTTTTCTTTAAAGCCGATCATGATTTCGCAAAAAATAATAGAATTCGTTGCGCCAGTAGCTGCTCTTCACCTTGTGAGTAAGTATATTTTGTGGTATATTTATATTATTTCTCTGTTTATATCATTAGGTTGATATAAACGCAAGACTAAGATACCTATTCATAAATAAAACTGTATATTCTGATTTCTTCACTACATATATTAATTCCTTATGGGATATTTCAAACCTATACCATGAATATTGAATCTATCTAATTTTTTAATAACATTTATAAAATTTAAGTTATATGAAAACTTAGTCTCTTTTAGCATTAAACGCATTTATATATCATTTATGTTCATATCATTAGGTTTGATATAAACACAAGACTAACAAAACTATTCATCCATAAAAAAATTATATTCTGGTTTACTCACTTCAATGTAAATAATTTCCCGTTATGGGATATTTCAAATCTATCCCATTAATCTATCTTATTTTTTAATAAGTGTTTTAAAATTCGAGTACATGAAATTTTGTCTATTTTTAGCATTAAACGGTATGAGTTAGAAGTACAAGAGGCAAACAGTGAAGGAAGTAGAGTAAGGCTATTATGTATAACAATATTTTTAAATTTAAATTTATGCTTGAATGCCTTTCATAAAAAAAATAGGCATCTTAAATAAAAGTAACTATTAAAAATATTTTTGAATAGTTTTGAGTACAAATCAATTTTACTTAAGTTTTTTTTTAGCTTATCATAAGTATTATATTCAAATTTTTCAGGGAAGCTGTCTTACTGCAAAAGACTCATCGTAAGTATTATAACTAATAATATTTTATTTAATATTGTATTCAGCACAAATACTCAAACCACTTTCCATCTTGTTCGAATTGTCCATTCAGACACCAGCAGAAATCCACAACTCACATCAACCGTTCCTCCTGCGATTCACTGGTAGAGGAGTATTGTGCAAGACAGCACAAATAACCAATATTACCCCTCGCAATAGAGTAATTACTTTAGCGCAGACGGTTCAGTATTGGGCTGGCTTGCAAGAGGTCCCGTGTTCAATTACTCTAGTCGGCAAATTCTTTTTCCCGTTTACTAATTTTAAAGTAAAATCAATTAAATTTGAGCAAATGTATTTTTTTTATTTAGTAAAGAGCATGAGTGAAGCAAATGGACTTTTTTTGTAATTTTTCTTTTATACTGCGATAAAGATTTTTTTAAAAAAATTATTAATATTTTAGACTGAGTATTTTTTGCCAATGTTCGTTAATCATCTCCCACCAGTTTTATACTTTGTTACATGATAACCCCACCACTGCATATTTGCTTTAAAAAAATTATGCATACCCTACTCTAAAAATTTTTAAAGACGTAATGTAATAAGAAAGTTTTAAAAACGTAATATTCGACTGTTTTGAGCCGCGACCGCAAACACGCCGATTGTTGTATTTAGTAGTTCATGCTGCCACAAATGTGATAGATTTTTGATAATTTTTAATCTTGTAAGGATGTGCTATGTCGGAAGAGTTTGAAGAGCATCTTTACAGTAAAATTTTAAATTTCTATTTGCACTCTCAATTGAAAATTTTTAGAAAAAATAACAATGCTTTCCTAATAAACTTTAATCAATTCATTTTAGATGTCTTACCATCGTGCAAATCACTTTTGAAAATATGGAAAGAACTGTTTTCACTTACAAGCCGTTATTTGAAGTAAGAATTAAAAAAAAAACTTTTCTCGCTATACGAAAGATTTTAACTGTCCTTTGTTCATTTTACCATAAACAATAAAAAAACCAAATAATAATGAGTAAAGCTTTTGTTTGCTTTTTATCGAAGAAGCTATATTATTTACTTTTATGATCATGGCTTCGGTTTTTCATTGATTTTTATCTCACAGCATATCCATTTTTTTTCTAAACTCCCAGTCATGTCTTTAAGAACCACTCGGCCAAGTATACGTCATTATTAAGGGTGAAGGTACAGCTTCGTGTAGTGCCCGAAGATTTAACTTATATTTAAAAATCGTCACATATGTTATTTGTTAAAACGAGGGGACGACGATACTACCATCATAGAAAAATAAGTTCTAAAAGAACTAAATAACCTATACTTTCCTTTTACTTAATAGTCCTAGAAACTCTTAACGTACGTACATCAGACAGACGGACGGGCTAGAAGTATAAAATAGGTATTTAATGTAATTTTTTAAAAAGAACTTTTAAAATCGAACGCTTCGGAAGGAAGTTCATAAAGACGGGGGGGGGGGGGGGGGGGGGGTCAGACAGACGGAAAAAGAGTTTAAAATATAGATCGCTGATGTCATGCCTTTCAAACATTTAAAAAAAAATTATTCGTACAGAGAGAACGGAAGTCAAATGGAGAATGGGCAGGTCGAAAGACAGACAAATAGTAGTATAAAATATACATCTCTGATATCAGACCTTTCAAATAAAATGTAATTTTTAAAACCGTATCACAGTGGGGCAGAAACCCTTAAAAGCTGGCCAAAACTCCAAAAAATTAAATGGCTTCCTTTAAGTTTCCAGCTACGTAGGATTGTTTAGAAATATCTGAAGTATCATATATGTCTCCTCCGTCGACAAATTGATATGGCTTCTGGAAATTGTTGTGGGGGTTAAAAGTTGACCTATACAGGGGAGTTAATTTTTATTGAGAATTTTTTAAAAACGGTTGCTCGCTATGGAGCTTCTAAAAAATGTGTTTATATCTAAAATAAAGTGGAATCGACTAGTAGTATGTATAATCTCAATTAATTTTATTGGATATTTTGGAAGTGTTTTAATATTTTTTTTTAATTTAAAAAGATGACATTCCTTATTTAATGTTATTTTTAGTGTTAAATTCTATAAAGTAGTATTTTTTTTATACCTTCACGTCTTGCCACACAAAAACAACTGCTCAGTTTGAAAGTTCTTAAACTGTTGTGTTCAAAACTTCTATCACGTCTTGCCCGTTTGGCTGAAAATCCAAAATATTGCGTAAAAGTCATAACTGTTTATATTTTTAATTATCATGGGTGCAAATAATGAGTACTATGGCTTTTATTCTCTAAACATTGAAATAACACTCAGTTTAATACTTTTTAATGACTGTTATAAATTATTAAGGATAAAATAATACCATAGTTTGAGAATAACCTTATGTTGGGCGCATTTGATCTGGCAGTTATCTTATAATCTTTTCACATTTCTTTCGACTACTTTAATGATAAATTGATATGAATTTTTTCAGATACTTTTTTATATTTTGTTCATTTTACATCCATCATAAAGTTCTTTATCAGTTGTAAGTGGCAAAAATAAAATTAGTTACAGAATTATGAGCTTTTATGTTTTTTCATTAACACATGTCCACCTAAGTATACGTCAGTCGTACGTCTAAGTATCAGTCGTACGTCTAAGTATACTCGGCCAAGTATCCACCAAGCACACTGCAGTCGAACTCAATATTAAGCATATTGCGCTTCATGACAGGATAACGTTTTGTAAACTCTCTGCAACATTCTAGAAAAGGATTTCCCATTTTTAAGTCCTTAAGTAATCCCAAATCGATAAAAAAGAGGAAATTCTACGAAATGTTTTCAAGAGTGCCTCCAATTTTGTCCTCCAATAACAAATTACAATTATTGGAACTTATACTTTAAAAAATGACAAATTGCCCGGATGTACCTTTCCTTGAAAAAAAAATGCACAGTTATTTTGTAAAACCTTTACAACGAGATGGACAGCCGTACATAGAGTAAAGAAAAATATTCTTTATAAATATAAGAAGGAGAAATTTCTTGTACTATTTTTTGCGAAAAAAAGTTTAGGACGATCATCATAATTTCCTGGAAAGTAGCGAGAGGTCAACATGAAAGAAAACTGAACATTTACGATCAGAAGTCACTCCAGAAGCTATAGCTTATGTGTATAAAAAATTACTCTGAGAGCTAGTTTAAAGGTAGATGTTTCTAACATTATAAAAGATGCGACAATTAGTTCCTTGTGCAGAGCATTAAAAGCGAAAATAGTCTCAGCTGATGGAGCCTCGTCTTTTCTAAATGATACTCAATTGTATCGGCACCAATTGTATATTGGACCAATATACATTATCAGGAGTCACAAAAAAGTACATTTTCTTCGTATAAAGTCCTACAAAAAAAACTGTTTTCCTGAAATCAGCTCCCATAAGGCCGAAGAGCTAGGTAGTCCATACAGCTCAAAGAATAATAGACTACACATTGAATGGTTTGAGCAACTATCCTCATGAGCAATTAAAATGTTTGAAACTTAATTTCAAAATGGGGGTGTAATGACAGGTAGGGTCAAAGCCGCCAATATAAACAGAAATTCGAATCCACTAATTTTTTAGATTCGAATATAATTTTCATTTTATATGTACTTCTGCAACTATACTTCAAAGATAATGATATAAAATATATAATCTAGAAGAATCCTAGACCAGCATCACCTCAATTTTCTCGTCCAATACTCATAAAATTTGCATAAGAATCAGCAGAATTTACAAAACACATAGTAGAGTACAGAGAAAATCAAATTAACATTGCTCATTCCAACAATAGTAATATTAACAACCTATAAGTCTACAGATTAAACATGCAGAATTTTTTTAATAAATTTATTATATAAATATATTTTAATGAAATGATCTATTTTCATTGAGAACAGGCGCGCAGCCAGGATTTTTTCAAGGAGGGGGCTGAACTTCAGAAGGGCATTTTTACAGAATTCCTTGTGTGGGGTGGGGGTCCGGGAAATTTTTGAAATGTTAATCTTCTAAAATGCTATTTTCGAAATACATGTAAATATACTAAATTTACAATCATGTTTTACAAACTAGACTGCTGGGAAAAACGCTTAAGACAGTGAGTGGCTGATAAAAATTCCCAAATGAAACTAAAATTACTGGAATTCTGAAAATGGCACAAAAATTGTTCTTACACCGGAATTAGAATACCAGTGAAAATAATCACAACAAAAAAATCAAATTTGTGAAAGGGGGTGAAAAGGAGTGAAATGTTTAAAAACAATTCTCTGATATCTATGTCGCGTTTTGACGTATACGATTATGAAATTTTTAACAGCGATTCTTTAAAAATCTATATACATAAAAGGCAACTTCCGTTTGTTTGTTTGTATAAGACGCGAGATCTAAAGAACCACGCAACAGATTGTCACGAAATTTGGCACAAAAATTCATATCATCTCCGGAACAAACATAGGCTAAGAATTTTTCGAATCAGACCATTCCTTCTATCGTTTCGAACGTTTTTCTGAAAAAACTACACCACTTTGGCTCAAATTCGATCATTTTTTTTTTACTTTCCTGATGCCATCGGCTGAAAAAATTAAATAAAACTTTTAACAAAAGTAATTAAAATTGAAAATGTTTATTTTATTCTGTTGCCATTAACTTCAGAAACTAAATTCATTATTTGAAAAATAATTGACATGTTTCAAGTGACGTAATTCCGGCAGTCTCCATTCCCGGATTTTATTGTGGGTTTATTTGATGATTTTTTCATTGATTTTTCTGTTGACTGCATGTATGCATATTTAAGCAATAAATTTATCGTAAAGCTATTACTGAACTATGATGGTTAATAAAGGCCGTCGCACTAGAGCTGCATATTAGGGTTTTATGTCTTTATTTTTTCGCCAAATACGTTGCCAAACTCGCCAAATTATTAACTAAAACTCGCCGAATGGTCATTTTTTTTATAAATAATTTATAAGCTGGTTGGTTGTTCGAAGGTCATTGTGTTAGAGCTGTATAATGGGTGCGTTTGTAGCTATATCTATTTTCTCGACAATTTTTTCCCAAAACGTGCCAAATGAGCTAAAAGGTTTTATCTATATACATAAAAGGCATTCAAACCCCCAAATTGTTTGTATAAGACGCGAGATCTAAAGAACCACGCAACAGATCGTCACGAAATTTGGCACAAAAATTCATCTCATCTCCGGAACAAACATAGGCTAAGAATTTTTCGAATCAGACCATTCCTTCTATCGTTTTCGAACGTTTTTATGTTTCCCATTCAATGCATTGAAGACCTTGGAGGTTTATTGCTCCTTCAACAGCACGTTTTCACGAAATGTTTATTTAGTTTTATTTTCCCCTTTCTTTTAAAACGATTTTTAAGTATATTTAGTTTAATTACAGCTAAAAAATTAGAAATAAACATCTAAAACAAAAATCGTTTGCTAGCTTTTTAGCAGTTAGAAAAATATTTAATATTAAAAATAAAAAACGTTTGCTTTAGTATCTTTATCACAGTTAAAAAATACAAATAAATATAAAAAATGCAAATCGTTTGCTGTTTGCTGGAGTAGCTTTATAACATCTAAACAATTACATCATGTGATTCTCTTTCATTAAGAATATTTTATTTTCCCCCCTTTTTTTAAACGATTTTTAAGTATATTTAGTTTAATTACAGCTAAAAAATTAGAAAAAACATCTAAAACAAAAATCGTTTGCTAGCTTTTTAGCAGTTAGAAAAATATTTAATATTAAAAATAAAAATCGTTTGCTTTAGTATCTTTATCGCAGTTAAAAAAAATACAAATAAATATTTTTTAAAACGATTTTTAAGTATATTTAGTTTAATTACAGCTAAAAAATTAGAAATAAACATCTAAAACAATAATCGTTTGCTAGCTTTTCAGCAGTTAGAAAAATATTTAATATTAAAATTAAAAATCGTTTGCTTTAGTATCTTTATCACAGTTTAAAAAATACAAATAAATATAAAAAAATGCAAATCGTTTGCTGTTTGCTGGAGTAGCTTTATAACATCGAAACAATTAGATCAGTGGTTCTCAACCTTTTAAAAGCTACCGCCCCCCTAAGGATTGAATAAAATTTCACCGCCCCCTCTGTGAAAATCTTGTAAATTTCTAAGGTATATGGAATAAGATTACTGAATTATAAAGGCCAAACTTTTGCGTAATTTTTTCACACCAAATTTGTTTGAGGATAATAACATTACTTTTTTAAAATTAAAAGGACATGCAAAACAAATGCTTTAAATGTGATTTTATGTTTTAAAAGTATGAACACTTTATTATATAATTGAAGACAAATACAGCAAAAAAATAACGCAGTACAAAAGGAATATCAATCAAGAACATTAGTGAGATGGTTGTGCTTGATGGTAGCAGCCGGAATAAGCGATCGTTGAGAGCATTGCTGTGTATTTTGTTTACAGCGGAAATGATATATTGTAAAGACTGATGCTAACGGTCGCTAAGGGTTTTTGCAACCAAATGCTGTCTGTGAATCACGCAGTGAACAGCTAATATGCCTGGGACTTATTTCTCCAAATAAGAGATAAATTCACGATGACGAACAACCATCGCAAGGGTTCCATCGGTGGCAACAGATATAATGTTCCCAAGAGGAATATTTTTTTTCTTGAAAACCATCTTTGACAGTATATTAAAAATAGACTGACCTTTAGTATCGGCAATCAAGCTTCTGGCAAAAGGCATCTCCTGAATAATTTTCCCTTCCTTCACAAACCGAACATATTTTAACAATAAAGTCTCGTTAATACTTGGCAAGGTTCTTTCATCAACCTGAAGAGAAAATTCGGCGTGCATCAAAAGGTTGCTTAAAGAAGCTTCACATCTTTCGCCACCTCATCAATTCGCCGTCGCACTGTATCATTTCTTAACAGCACGTGTTTTATAACACTGTGTGCAGCTGGGTGGTGCAAAACCGTTCATTATCACGAAAAAGAATTAAGAATGCACTTGCCAGATGGGCCAAATAAAAATACTTAGGACGCCGGAAAAACGAACGAAGATTTTAATTTTTAATAATACGAACAAGAATTCACGAATTGAATAAACAAGAATCATTACAGGACAAGCGTGAAGCACTGAAGATGGCACGGACAACAAGTGAGTAGAAGGAAACAAAGAAAGCGGGGCTTGTATGATATTTCTAACAATGGTAACCGATGGTATAATATATCAATGGTATATTTTATTTTGGGACTTTTAAGGGGACTTTTGGGACTTTTAAAATTAAGTTTGAATTCCCAAAATATGCTAATCGCCCCTACCGCCCAAAACATACCCACTGCCCCACCAACCTCCAACCGCCCCCTGGGGGGCGGTAGCGCCCCCGTTGAGAACCACTGAATTAGATCATGTGATTCGCTTTCATTAAGAATATTTTATTTTCTGCAATCTGCACGCAGACCATGGCTTTTATGTATATAGATATCTGCATTGATTTAGTACTGTATATAGATATCTGCATTGATTTAGTACTGTATATAGATATCTGCATTGATTTAGTACTGTATACATATGCATTGAATTCTTAATTTTTCAGCATTTGTATTGAATTATGGTAGAAATTTGTACTGCTTATATTGTATTTATATCTACAAAGTGTCAAAAAAAAAGTTGCTTAATTTATTATAGAACTCCCTTGAATTGCGTTAAAATAAATGTTTGAGACCCTTTTAAGATTTAGCTGTGTTTCCATTTTTAATTCTTACTGATTATTTTTTACTTAAATATGTATTCTTTTTAATTTGAGCTTCTTATCAAAGGTATTTTTGAAATTAATATTAATCATTACTATATCCAAGTTGGGTAATTAAATGGAAAATTACTGGGTAATCTTCATATCTTATGTAACTAAAATGAAAGAAAAAAAATAGTTAAATTGACTGTTAAATTATTTTTCCACCTCTACCCGTGCAAGGTCGGGTATAACAGCTAGTATGTCTATAAGTTAGGTTAGTTAAAAATTCTTTCATCTACCTAAAAATCGAAAGAATTCCAAAAGCTATGGGATAGAGGAAAATTACTAATTTTACATGTTGCCATTTTAGTTAATTGTTAAAAACAAACCCTCGTCCAAAAGGTGCATTTAAATTCAAAAGCATGTTTCAAGTTTCAAATTAAATAATTTATAAAAGATAAACAGTTTCTTATTTTTATTTTTATTTAACGATAACTTATGATTCAAAATAAATACATATAATTGTTTGCCTGAAAGTGATTTATTTTGTGGGCTTCAAAATAGAAATGGATATGATACCAGGAACACTCAGTTTCAATCGCTGATGTTGACTTTTGAGATTCGTCAATTTCGTTAATTCTTTCCCACTTTTTTTCCAAAGATCAACTTTACTCATAATAATTAATTAATCGCTGCTCAAATCACTCGAATAAAATTTCACAGCCCCACTTATATCATCAAAAGTATCCTTATTACAGTAATATGGAAGTAAACACTGAAATTTTGATGAAGTAGCCATACTACCTTAAAACCTTATTATTTGGTCAATGTACGGAATAAATAAAGATATTCTGTAATATGATTCGGCAGTTTCAGCAGATTGGGTTTCCTTAAATTCTTGCCGTTTGGCCATTCGGAGAACATTGATTTCAAAATCGTGTTTTAAACTAAGGGCTTCTGCCTTTTTAAAGGTAGATGAAAAGTGTTCTAATGCCTTTCCGGCTTTCCGCATATGTCTAAAAAACACGTTTAAAATCTTTTACTAGTTCTACAGCCTGAATAAGTTCTAGAGACTTCAGTTGTACAAACCTAGAAACAGGCGAAAGCAACTTCTTAAAGCTGTCGTCCGTTTAGTCAGTCGTTTGCATGGCAATCCGTATCAAATAATTTATTTTAGAAAGTGATTATGAGCAACGTTTTTGGTTCCGTTTTTCCGGAATATTGTGCAAATTTGCTTTTTTTGCATTAAAATACATTTTTGAAGATGTCAGTTTTTAAAATTACACAAATTTGGGCAAATGAATTTGGACGAAAGGGCACTTTGTCACAGTCAGGGGGGGGGATACAGACAAACGAACTGGAATGCGTCGGGGTCGGCTATATAGCTTAGGAAACTAGGGTTCGGATCCCAAGTTTTATTTCCCCCCTTAAATTACAGAGTACGATACGAAATATAAGGTTGAAAGTATGGTCGAAAATCCGAAATGGAGATTTTGTGTTTTCTACACGGTTTGGAGGGTGCCGATACCGAAAAAAAAGTGGGTTTTGTTTGAACATTTGTCCGTCTGTCTGAACTGAAACCACTTTACAGGTTGAACTGAAAGAGCTAACGGGCCTCAAATTTGGTACAAAAGTTTTTATAGTATACTTGTTGGACGTCATATTAAGGTTTCTCAGGAAAGTATGTGCGCAAAGGGTAGTTGCCAAGAACTTTATAGGTTTTTAAGTTTTTTAAACTGCCATATAAGGTAAATAATTACCTTTGAATGGATTGATTTATTGAGCAGCAATTGAAAATCACGTAGTGGTACACGCTCTAGTTTTTAAATATGTTAAAAGCTAAGGTTAACAATAAGTTCTTTAATAATAAACAATAGTTACTTTAATACTAACTGAACTTCTTATAAAAAAACTAGTGGGTTTGAAACAGTAACTGTTACCTTAAACCGCTTCTACACAAGATTTATACACATTAGAAATAAATCGCAAAATTCAGCATCCAGTTGTAATTTAAACTTTTAAAAGCCAGAATCAACTATTTTCATTAATTTTCCTTTGCAAATAATATTAATATTATTTATCGTCTGCTTGATTAATTTGCAGTTCGAAGAAAAATTAAATATTTATTAATTAAAAAAACACGAAACTATAATACATTTCACTAAAAAAATAAGAATATTAAATTAAAACGAACCTCATTATTATGCAAAAAATAGAATACATGCCGCTTTGTAAACAAATACTGAACAATTAAGAGGGATTTTCAGTCCCATAGAGCTAATGCATTAGTTTTGGAATCACAACTTCCGCAGAAGTATTGCTTTGCCCTGTTAACACCTTTTCTCCAGGTTTTCATTTTTTTAAGGGTCTTGTGTGTGTATGGTATCAGACCTCTATACAATCCCAATGGGGAAACTTTTGACACTTTTTTTTTTTTTTAAAGAATACGACATGTAGTCAGGAAAAGGAAAACTTACCAAAAAATACAGAAGAAAGTTATTTTGCCATTAAAATAATTAATAAGTATAATTTAAAGACATTAATTAGTTATAATTAAAACAAAACATTTTGTTTAGATATTTACAAGCCGTTAGTGCTGCCATATGTAGTTGTGAATAATTGCTAAAATTTTGTTTTAATTATAACTAATTAATATCTTTAAAATTATAATTATTAATTATTTTAATGGCAAAATATCTTTCTTTTGTATTTTTTTGGTAAGTTTTCGTGAGTACATGTCGTATTCTTTTTTTAAAAAAATAGGGTCAAAAGTTTCCCCATTGGAATTGTATAGAGATCTGTTGTCATAAAAGACCCTTAACTATTTTAAATAAAAAAAAGTAGTCTAAAAATGTGATAACTTTAAATTTCATCCGCTAGCCCATCGGCCTCCTGAGTTTCATCGGCGGCTATGTCGGTCTGTGGCTGGGCATTTCTCTGCTCACAGTCTACGATTTCCTCGAGACCAGGATCTTCCGCCTGATCGCCAAACTCAAGAAACGGAAAGAAAGGCACAAGAGCATCCGCCAGGTGTCGCCTCTGCAAAAATCGTGGGAACCAAGAAGGACGTCAAGTCGGAAGAATTCGATTGTTTTAAGTTTGTCGAATGATCAAAAAGGTGTTGTTTATTCAGTATAGATTATGTCAGAAACCATAAAATTAATATTGAGGATCTAAATTTAGTTGTTTATAATATGAAAAATATGCAATACGGTTTAACCATATTCATTCGAAAATAAAACTAGGCGAATTCGGCTCAAGCTTTATCCCCTTTTATTGTAACATTATTAATAACATTTTGTCCTTCCCAATTCTACAAAAGGGTGTTGTTTATTTGATGCAGATGGGACATAACTTAAAAAAGGTATTGAAGTCTTAAAACAACCAGCAATATGTACAATAAAAACTATAATGTTAAATTCAGGGGTCTTATTAAGAAACAGAGGTAAACACCCAGTATTTTTAAAAGTCACATGGCAAATGTAACTAGTTTAGTTTTAAAATATTCGACATTCTTTTGTTTAAAAGTTTTGATTATCTTAGTCAATCTAAAAAACCTAACACTTAACATAGGAATCAGTGTTTAGTTTCCATTGAAACTTAAAGCAGTGATTTTGTATTTTGATTGTTGATTTAAGTTTTTAAAATATATTTCTAGTCTCGCTCTAATATCTATTACAAATTTAAAGAAGAGAGTGTGATGTCACGATTTCAAACAAAGCGATGATACATATATCACAGCCATTTCTCATTTTCCCTCGTAAGCTTTAGTCCTGTTACTGGAAACCTTAATTGAAATAAGCATGCTATAAACAAAGGCTTGGTTGAAAAAGCGGGTATTTTTGGCAAGTAATTTATAAAACAATTACTTTAAAACAAGCCCAAAAGGAAATAAATATTATTGCTAAAAAAATAATTTAATTAAGACGAAAAATTATTATACATAGAATACACATTAAAGGGGCTTGGCAGTGATAGCCCCGGTCTCCAAACCAAAGTCTTCTCTAACCAATGTAAAAAAATCTAATAAAAATTACCCCGGCTGTAGTTGAATATTTTACAAACATTTAATTTATGATTTAAAAAATATATAGATCTTTTTCAATATGTGCAGGATTCATGAATGAAAGGTTATATGGTGTAGAATTAAAAAAAATAGTGACTTTTGGTGAATCAAGGAAAAAAATGTGACTTTAAGTGAGAATAGTGACTTGGTGGGAGCCCAGTAAATTGATGTAAACTTTTTCACCATTGTTAAATTAATTTTTGTAATTTAGTGTTGAAAAAAGGAAGTAAAAAACAAATACTGAGAAAATATGCTCCATTTAATAATAATAAAATAAACTACGAATGCATTACAATCAGCAATGTGAAATGCAACTCACAACAGCACACAAATTTACCTTAAATAGGCCACATTCACCATTTAAAATAATCCATCACAAAATTATTTAAATTTAACCACATAAAAGTATAATATTCAAAAAATGCACAACAAAATTATAGGTAAATATAGTATAGAAATAATTTCTGGATTGCACTTATTATAATATTTCATTTCAAATATAAAATTCAATGTAACACAAATGTTTACAAATTTCTTGATATAATGGAAAATTAGTAATACTTAAAAATATAATATACATCAATCTATTCAGTAACAATATGTACAGTGCCATTTAATGGAAGTTTTAAAATAAAGTATAAAGCTGTAAATTTATTTAGAAAAATTCATCATTTCGGTAAAATTTAATTTCAAAACTTTTTGACACCAAATAGTTTTACGATAAAAAATAAAACTGGTTTTATAAGAATTAATACAACTTTATATTGCATTTTCCTTTTTTATAACTGTAGAAAATTCGACTGATTTACGAGCTGTTTGATAAAAACTATTTTTCCAAAATTAAGCTAAAACACTAAAAACTCTTTAAACTAGCTTAATTTAATGGATTTTTTAATACAATAAATATTATAACTACAATAAATACTATTAGATGTTTTTAAACATAAATTTTATAATTAAAAAATTTAAAAGCTCAAAAACTTTAAATAAATTCGTATAATGATTTTATATTGAACAAATTCAACACATACTGTAAATAACAGCATAAATATTAAAATATGTATATACTAAACATTTAAACAATTTTATAACAATCAAAGAATGTATTCATTAAATTGAAACAAGCTGAAGCATATTTTTGTATGATAATCATACAAAATTATTTAATAATTTCCTACTACCAACAGATTTAACAGTATAAACACAATTTAAAATTTTGAAGTCAGCCAATATAAACATGCAATGTAATGTCAAATATTAACAATGTAGCATTTAAGACTCAAGCTAAACAAAAGCTAGAAAAGATAAACAAATGAGATAACATAAACCCGTTTCAATTTCCACAAATCAGGTAATGTAATATATTTCATATAATTTTGAAATGTAATAACATTAATTAAAAGTATTTCAAATGTTTTCTCGTATAAATAGTCACTATTTCAAATATAATACTAATTCCTGTGAAATTCTTTAGTAACAGATTTGTAATAAAAACATCTCATTTAAATTTTTAAAAAATGCATTGATGATAATTTATGTAATTCAGGTTTAAAACAATTATCTTATTTATGTAAATTAATAAATTCTCATTTGTGTTTGACTTTTTATCATAAACTTCAATTTCATGCTGGGATTAAAATTTCATGAAAATTGATAGTTCTCTCATTTAATTTCAAACTTGGCAATATATTTTTATTGAAGCATCGGATTTCAATCTTAATTTCAACAATTATCCCTTTAATAATAAAATCGGTTGTTTTCAGTAGTGTAATTCGTTGAGTTTACTTTTTTTGTGGAAGAAAACATTTTCAATTGTTTTTTGATATTTCTCTGTGGAGGTTGCAAAGAAAGTCGACATATGAAGAGCCTCCGTCGGCCCCTCGATCCTCCACTAGAAACTGCCTAAACACTATTTCCAGCTTGTCCCCTTGTACCATGACACTCAACTGAAACAAAAATTTATAGAATTATACACTACATTGCAAAAAGATTTCAGAATGAGAAAATCGTAGGCATAGATGTCATATCATTATTTTGCATGTAAAATATTTTTTAAAGTATTTATTTGGGATTGGCTAATGGGCAGAACATATTGGAAGATGTAGTGCATTTGAGTGAATACATTTTTAAGAATAACTGAACTAAAAATCTTCATCTCAGAGGTCCACATACATGGACCTTTGTAGAATTTACCTCACAACTTTTTTATAAAAAAAAATTCTGAATATGATAACTTTAATAAATGAGAACATTTAAGCTTCTTAAAAATACCAATATTGAAGTAGCTGACAAATATCAGGTGTTTTGCAAAAAACTTGCAAAGGTTTTTCCAGTAGTAAATTTAAAAGACATTTCAAATTATTGAAAATGTTAGAATGGATTATTAATTACAAATAACAGACAGGGCTTATTTTTGCCGTTATAGCATACACACACAAAAAAATATTTTTAGGAATTTAAATATCCGATTCTACTAAATTGATGTGTGTGATTTAAAGGCAAACTTCAGAGATAAGGAAGCCCTTTTCTTAAATTACAATTGAAAGAAGTTGGTATGCCCACACAAATATCAAAATTTATGGAAATATTTAGTTAAAACTGTACATTTAAATACTTTTGGTTCAGAATTTTAGGCTCATTGCACATATAATTTTTCCCGGTAAACTTTTAGATTAAATCTGCCATCGTGCAGCAAAAGCTTTCATTCATTTAATACTGCCACTGTAGATGATGCAGCATGTATGGGAAAAATGATTGTGTGTGGCCTTAAATTCTTTCATCACAAAAAATTCTCTGATCATACATACCCTCATGTACCATTGTCGATCTTCTTGCAACTGCTCAATCATTCGTTGTATTTTCTTGGACAGAGGTGTATTTAATTCAGGAAGGGAAGACTAAACAAAAAAGAGAAGCACACAGTTAAGCATTAAGTCTAAAGTTGTAATAAGCTACATAATGTTAATATGAGAGTATGTATTAATAAAATACTAAAGTACTTTTACTTAAAATACACTTAATAGTAATTATTAAATGACAAAATAGTAGATAAAAAAGGATAGAAAAGAGATGCATTAATGTTATTTAAAATGATAAAATAAGATTAAACAGTTAACACGGATTGTAAGTTTAGTAACATATAGCTAAAAAAAAATTCATCTTCCTATTTGTATTATACAAAATAATGTAGTTCAAAACTAATGCATAGTTACTTATGTTCCTACATCTTGATAAAACAAATTAAATTTTATAATTTTTCCATTAGTAATTCAGCTACAGATTAATAACTTGAAAAATATAATCCCAACATTCCTTAATTACAATGGTATAGAACATATGTTTACAAAAATGTTATAAATAAACTAATTTTAGAAACAAATTAATAAATTGGTAGTTTTTACAATGTATAAATGCCAGAAAAGAGAACATAAGAGAAGTTTTAAAAATCTAATTTTTAACACACTTACAATTTCGTCAATCTGTAAAAAAACGATTCATTATAATCATATAGTTAGTTTATAATGAGTCTCTTTAATATTGTTACTCTTGTAGCATTAACTTTACAACAATATTTTTTTTTCATTAACATTACTACAATATTATATCTACATTATATTATTTTTCAAAGCTTATGTTAATTTAAGAACATTTAAAATTATTATTGTATACCTTTTGTTTATCAATAAGATTTGTGCTTTGGACTCCTAGGACATTTTGTAACCATTCAGTGTTAATTGCTTGGCCTACCCACAAGAACATGTAAATTCCATTCTCTGAGAGAAACAAAATCCATTTTATCACAATTAATGCACATTCAATAAACTTCACAATGTTACTGAAAAAGTAAATACAATTATTTATAAAGTATTTTTACAGTTACTTTAAAATGGCTTGCGAGCACAATACTATTTTCCCTCTACATTTTTCCAAAAAGCAAAGTTACTTTCGTGTTTGAACAATTCACACTGAAAGGGATGAATCTTTTTGAAAGAAGTTGGAATTTAAGGTAAAGTTAAAGCTTTGGGAACCTTATGTGTTTCACCACTTGGTTGGTTAAAATGGAGGATAATGTAAACTGATGTAATAAAATGAAAATACTAAATTGTAAACCACCAAAGTAATATACATAGTAATGAATAAATATTACTTAGCTTGTTAAGCTAAATTACTTACAAAAAATATTAATTTACCTCAGAATTTTATTATTTTTCAATGTGATCAAGCCTAACTTTAATTTGGATACTTTAAGCCAGTTTAAAAGTTAGTTTTGATTATTCTTTATTTTATGTGTAGCCAATAGGTACTTACAGATAAAGCATGTCTCTATCAATACCAACTTTTTTTAGCAGAATTTTTTGCCGCAAGAATAGTGTGTATCCATCGGATTTTGTCTGTGACATATTCCACAAAGGGAACATAGAAGCTAAATTCAAATTTTTAAATATTACCTAAAAGATAGGCTCCTTGATCACTTAGTTTTTCAATGGAACATCTTATTGGAGAAGGCATGCCATCTGAGGTGGGGTCTAAATCATGCTAGGGAAACAAATTTCTTTGTAAGCAGATTATTACTATTATTATTTTGAGGGAAAGTCAGAATAAGGTATCTCAATTTACTTAAATGAGTTGGTTTTACATCAGTGAGTTAATAAAGCTAATTAGCATAGAAATGTGTGGGTGATTAAAGCAAACTTAAATTCATTCTGAAACCTTAGAAAAGGCATACAAGTAGAACTAAATTAAAAATGAAAGGTAGGTCAGAAATAAGTTGTTAAATATTTTTTGTAATATTTAGAGCAAAATCAAAAAATGTAGATAGCGATGTGATGAATGTAATTTTTTGAATTACTCTTACTAAACTGTAACTGTGTTCAAATATTTCTAATTCTTAGGCTATGTCCTCACTACGACATCAAACGCCACAAAGGCGACAAACGCAACAAAATTTGGCGACTGCCAAGCGCGCCATGCAATGCAATAGCATGGTGGTTGACTCTGCCAAGTCACCAAAATTTGTTGCCTTTGTCGCATTTGTTGCCCTTGTGGCGTAGTCAGGACATTGCCTTAGGATAGTTTCCAATTCTTAGTTTCTTTTCTAAGGATGAAGGCTTTTTGTTTTTTGTGTGATCTGTAAATGTACTTAAATAATATGAACCATGGTCCAGAAAAGCCCAAACACATTATCATGAAATGAACATCTTTGTCAAGATGTAATAACTATTCACCTTTTTTCAAAAATTTCAAAAACTTAGTTATAAATAGTTATCAGTCCCATTTTTTATTTTTTGCATTAAAAATGTGAAATTAAAAAAAAAAACCTAAAAAGTCTAATACAAATGCCTTTTAGATATTATTTAGTGGTTGCATTTTTTAGAATTTTTGGTAAAGCAATTTTTGATATTTAAAAATGAGCTTAAGTATTGTCATGTACAATTAAATGATTCCAAGTATATTTTCTTAATTTAGCTGTTAAACACTAATAGATAAAAGGATATTAACATTTTTTACATGTGTCAAGTCTAATTTCTTCATTAGTATTAAACAAAACATAGCAATACTAAAATAAGTAGTTAACAAAAGGTAATAAAAATGAGTAATCAAAATATTTGATTCCAACTCAATGTTATCGCTATTTTCTAGCAAACTGACAATATTTTTCAGATAAAATTTCTATCCGACATTCAAGGTTTCAATGATTTTGCATGCTGATTAAATACTATTCAATGTTAGTCTTCATATAAACTGTCAAGTAATCTGGTTTGCTTACAAGTGGTAAAAGAGTAGGGTAAAAGTATGTAGCAGTACTCTTCACATCCATGCTGTTCAGTGCTAGCATTGAAAAACTACGGTCATCTAAAGACATTTCAGAACCTAAAAGAAAATATATTTGATTTATTAAAAATTAACTTTATTTACAAAAACAAAATAAATAGATAAGGAAAATAAATAAGCTGCTATGGACTTTTATTTAGTATTTGTATCATAGTAACAGGTACACATTTGTATTCATATAAAGGTTTATTAATTTTGCAAGGCAAATGAAGAAGAGTCAAAACAGCTGCATAATTTTTTTAAAAATTATATCTAAATTAATCAAGTTTTCTTTTAATGAAGAAAAAAGCAAATTGGGGAAAAAGAGAAAAATTAGATTATTATTGATTAGTTTGCTGAAACATTTGGAAATATGTTACATACTTTTTAAAAGACAAAAAAAAAACATTGACATTTATTCTAAATGTATGTTTGTAGTTAGAAAATTTAGAATAAATATTACTTAATTTTTTTCTGTATACATAAAATACCTAAAAAAAGGATTGTAAATTGGTTGCTTGTTTTTTAGCTGAGGTCATTTTTAAATTTAATTACATTCAATGATGATTATAATATTGTACGAATATGCTTTGGAGCATATTTAATGTACACTTCTTATACAAGGGGCATTATTTACCGAAATTTTTCGGCTGCACAGGCCGGCAGTTATTTTGACAATGCCCGTATCCGTACATGGGACCTTTCCCATGCAAGACAAGCCTTACAGACTGGGCTCCCCAGCTTCAAGTCAATGAAATTTCTTTTTTGCAATTCACAGAAATTTATTTGGAGTTTATAACACTCTACTCACCCCCATTAAGAGCATCACTCTTGAACAGGCAGTTAAGGTACAGGGGCAGCAGTTTCATGGTGTCCGGGAGAATGAGCTGCCCCTGTGAGGAAGAGGTAGCGCAGTGCTTCCTGTAGCAAGACAGCATCTTCACACAGCGACCTATCAAGTTGTTTTTCATCTGTTGTGGGCTGTGGTCTAGGAGCTGTTTCAGGCCTGAAATTCAGAGACAAAATTATTTGTTTGCTCGGATTGAGATATGGGTTTAATATGACAACTTGAGATGAGATGTTTTTATAGTTTAAGAAATAGTAAAAGAGTTTAATTCATCAGAAGTTGTATTAAAGATGTGTGATTTCGTTTGGTTCTCGACAATCAAATTTGTTGTGCTTTAAAATACAAGTTTTATTTAAATATTTAGTGCATAATAATACTTTGATTGCATTAAAACTTTTATTATTACTCAGATTTGAGAGAGGGATAGAAAAACATGAAAAAATCTGAAATTTTAATAAGCTCAGTTATAATGAAAGCAAAGAATTTTTAAGTACTAATAAAAAATAACTTGACAAAACATAATAAAAACCTCAATACAATAACTGCATCTTATTTGCAACAAAACAGAAAATAACACATATTTTTAACTTTAAAACTCATACGCACCAATAAACAAATAAAAATATATTATAAAATGTGTTATTAAAAATATTCTAAATCGATCTTACCATGCTTTGCAAGAAAGTTGATGGTTGTATCAAGCTCACAACACTTAAATACATCCGGCATGCTAACAGAAGTAGGGAGAGCAAGATTATGACATCTTATTCTTCTCTCCCCAGTGCATGTGGTGTACAGTAGAGCAGCCTGCAAGAAAACTGTTTCATTTTCTGGGAGTTTGTCGTCGTAAGCAAATTCTACAGTCACAGATTTGTGACGGTCAATAGTGCTTAGCTCAATGTCAGTGGCATTCGACATGTAGAAGTTTCCATAGTAGAACACAGGGCTGATGCCTGGAATAAAGGAATTCATATGAGAAATTTAATGTAGTTTTGTTAATTAACCTTGGCCTATCAGTTGTACAATGCAAAGTCATAAGTGATTCGGGGTCTCAATCATACACAATGTAAACAAGAACAAAAAACGGTGAGAAATATTCAAGAAAAATGCCTCCAAATTTAACAGTTAGAAGTATCAAACATTACTTGTCTTCACCGAACACAATTGTAAATAGGCACAGAGCAAAGAGAGATAACGTACAGGAATCCTTGATAAATTAAGTATTTCTTATATTGTAGTCGACAAATCTCTATATATGCAGACTGCAGAATAAACACTCGATTAAGTTAAAATTACCAAGAAAACACTTAGAAACATAAGTAATACAAGGTATGGAATCTGTTTTTTTGTTCATTTTATTCTTTCATATAAGTTTATAAGTTTTTTTATTTTAAAAAACCTAACAGTATCTGTTACACATCATACCCCCTGCGACGAAGTGACCTATCGGACAAATATGACTTTTCGAGTTTCAAATGCTAAAATATTCAAAATTAAAATATCTAGCCATTAGAGCAAATTTTAAATCGATTGGTAGAATAGTTGGGATACAGTTAGGGGATCTTTATTTTTTTTCTATAATGAAATGCAATGGAGAAAAAAAACTACAGACAATTTTTTCTGAAAAAACAGCTTTTTGTCGATAGGTCCTTTTACCGCTCACAGTGCGATACATTTGGCTGTTTCACTCATAGTTCAATTTCAAGGACGCATATTTTCATATAAAACTAAATAAGCCTTATAACTTGATGTAAGTGGAAATACACTTCAACCATATAACATATTAAGATCTGTGGAACTTACCAGCACTCGTTCGCACACGAAGAACAGCATCGAATGCAGTTGTGGTTGTGACATTTTTCTCTAAATCTTCAAGAAATCTATCTCCATCAATGTGCGACTAAATTTGAATAGAAAATATTATATTCAATTGATATTCAGAAAGTATTTAAAAACCACTCCCTTGCAAGATTATTTTAATTTGATAGATTTGTTGTATTGCTTTTTTCAAAATTTGAAATAATTGTTCAAAACTTAAAAATACAAATTTAATTAAAATGTTATAAGTTTCGCTTCAATTTTTAGGGTAAGAAATTTTACCTAATGATTCTTCAAACTGAAAATAATTTTATTGACAATAAATAAATTTAATTGAATTTGCAAAAGCACAAATTGATGAAAATAGCCAATTGTGGCTTTTAAAATTTTAAATTACAACTAAAATGCCGTGGTTTGGTGGGTTTTTTTCAAGCATGAATAAATCTTGTGTGGAAGCGGTTCTTAGTGATAATTAATGTAAAAAATCAACTGGTTTTTCTATAAAAATTTCAGCGAGTATTAACGTAACAGGGACGAAAATACACTAATTTAGTTTTTTTTAGAAATTCTTGTTTTAGTCTTAAATAACTAAAAACATTTCAATTTGTATGTTTATTATAATTTTGATTTTATTAGAGTCTTAAAATACAATACCTGGAAGTATGTGTACTTGTAAATTTGTCCACCTGTATGTTTACAAAGTGGGCTGAGACTTGCAATGTCAATATAAGAGTTAGGAAACAGGAAAAGGTCAACTGCACAACCTGCTGCTACACAATCTTGGGCTAGTTTAGCATAAAAGTCAGTCTGAGGTGCCAAAGGAATCTAAATAAAGAAATAGTAGTCAGCATGTAACTTTAATGATACATTAATACAGGTTAAGTATTTGAAGAAGTCTGGTAGATGTTTCTACCAGAGAACAGTTTTTTTTAACACTTCTGTTGAATGAGACACTATTAAATTTAAAATCCTAACAAGTGAAATGTAACAGTGACATTTAAATATATTAGAATTTAAGCTTTTTTTACCATTCAAACTGGTGTTTTTTTGTCCAATAAATTTTTTTTAGCATTTCCTGTTAAATTTGGCACCCAACGCATTAAATGAAAGTCTTTATAAATTTACAAGTTACAGATTAATTTCCAAATACACTACAACATCAGAAAAACAACCATCCACAGAACCACAGAGTGTGCAAAAACTTAAACCTTTAGCTTTCAGAGTTGAGCAGTTTTTGTTGAAATACCATCATGTTAGTTTTCACACTAAGCACTCACATTTAAGTGTATTTTGTACTTCAACAAATCCCACATGTGTGTCCAAAAAATATTGTCTGTTGATCATAGCATTATATAATATATATATTTTTAGAATTGATAGAATACGCTTCTTTGCATGTTTTTGTATAAATATCTTTTAAAGGGTATCCCCAACCTCTCAACGACGATATAAAGAAGAATGAATGTTATTCAAATCTAGAACATTCCTTGCGAGAACAATTTGTTGTTGACAAAAGCTTTAAGAAATACATATGTTAAGAATTATCTATCAGCTTAAGGATCAATAGTTCAATCGAGTTAAAATTTCTGAATATATTAACCTTCTGTTTGTCTGTTCCAAGTAGTTTTTGGCCTTCTCTATGAGGAAGTTTCCCAGGAGCATCTGCATTCGGAATCGTAGAATGGAACACTAACAGCTTTCCAGAACAGTTAGCATTCTGACAAAAAAAAGTTTTAAATTGTGGTTAAATATTCTGAACAATAGCAAATATTTAGCATAGAAAAATTAGGAATAGAAATTAATATAAAAAGTTATTTTAAAAACATGTAAATTATATGTATACTAAAACTAAACTCCTCGGCGCAACAGCCCATTAGTGAGCCAAGGCCTGCCGTGCCCATTTCAGCTTACGTGACCTAGGGCTCTGGAAGTCATATGTCCCGGTAAGGTGGTCAGCCTCACGCAGAACCCCCAGTGTTTAGTTTCCAAGCATGCTTGGTACCCATTTTATCAAACCATTTAAGAGATGAAAGGATGGGTCAACCACACCCAATCCGGGATTCGATCCCCGGACCTGTGGCGTGGCAATGTGAAGCACTTCCACTAAGCCACTGGGCCTCATTATATGTATACAAATGAGGTTAAAACTCTAGGTTGAAAACTGTTCGAGAAAAAAAATACTTTGAATGACAGCCTGACCATTTCGACTCAGAAAAATAACTTGAGCTATCGTAGTAAACTAAATACAGTAGGTAATAATTAAAACAGACATTAAAAATTAAAGATACGTTATTAAAATGATTTTTAAATAAAACCTTTTTAAAGAATATGAGAAATATTTTATAACAACACTAAATGAAAGGGAAAGTTATTGCGCACTTTTAAAGCTTCTAGTCCAACTTGAATAACAGGTCCTAGAATTATTTCAGTTGCTGGCTCATTCATAAATTGGCGTGGGATATGCTCCATTAAGCTAAAAGTAATGAAAATAATTAATCTCAGCTAGATTATTAACCAGTCATCATTGGTAAAATCCAAATTCATTTTAGTAAAATCCAAATAAATGAATGGAGCAATAAATATGCTTACTATATAGAGTAGATATCTTTTTAGATTACAGAATTCTACATTAATTTACTTTTAACTTTAATTTTTAACATTATTTTTTTTTCATTTGTATATAAAGATAAGTTGTTTAATTTTTTGTTGATGAATAGGTTCATAAACTACAGATCAGAAGTTCATAAAAAATTCGCACAAAGATAGATTTATGTGTTATGGTCCCCTTTCAACAGTTTTTTTAAATTAGAATTTTTCATTTTATAATTTTTTGGTTTGTTCTAGTTAAATTTCAAGTGTAAAAAATATGCAACTATTGCTAATTGGTTTTACCTAATTTAGATTTTAATTTTTAAAAGAGTAATTTTAAACAATTATATATTAACTAGCTGTAGTAGGTTATATGAACATTGAACAATTATGAAATGGTAGAAAATACAATGGAAATTCTGGAAACCTATAGATGGAAACTTAATTTTTTCGTCAGTTCTCAATTTCACTAACTTAGCCAAAAAAAAACTATAGGTGATTTTTGGTTATGACAATGATTTTGATTTGAAATAATATTATTTTAGAACTATGTGTCAACTAGATAGACTGGGGATTATGTGAAAAATTATGATCATTAATAAAGAACTATAAAATTTTCAGAAACAACCGCCATTTTGAGTGAAATAGGCTGTTTAGAAAGATGATTACTCAAGGAAGTTTTAGAAATGGATAGCCTTAAATATTCAACCCCAAATTTGTAAAAAAAATACTTTTGCTTAAACCTTTTGCTTGTGTGCAGATATTTCTTGAAAATTGAGCATTACAAGTCATCAAAAAATGCATTGTCATAAGTAGAAGTTCTTTTTGTTTAAGTATGAGTTTTTGTACCTATCAACTAGAACTTCAGCATCTTCCAGTGTAACAAGAAATCCCTCAAGCAGGGGAACAAAAGCATTGTGCACATCAGAAAGCACCATAATATGTGGCTGAGACAGATTTTTCTAAATAAAAATGCAATTTTTAAAGTAGAATGAAGGATACAATATAATAAAAAAAATCAAATCGTAAATAAAATAGAAAAAGATGTTACAAGCATATAGCTATTTTATGGCTTAAAACAACTTGTGCTTAAGTTTTATATTTTACATATCTGCACTTGTGGTTTTAGTACTGCAACTGTTTTTTCTAAAGTTCTAATATAACTATAATGTTAAAAACTTTTTTTTAAATTTCTTAAGCTTTTTAGTATTTGTTCATTGTGTTCCATATAACCGCAGAGTGTTCATAAATTTTTGAAGAGAATAAAGATTTTACGTACCTTAAAAATATAAGTTACAACTATAATTTTTAAATGCAAGGTTTTAAAAATATATATGGATTAAGATGATTATTAAGCTTAAACTAAATACCTTAAAATTAAATAGTGTTAAATCCAAAGTAAAGAAATTATTTATAAGCTTAAACTAAAAAAAAGATTATGTGATCAAACACTTTGAAAACTTACCTTCATGTTATAGAAATGAAGAACATTATTGTAAGTTACAAATCCTACTTTCAACTTAGAATTGTCATTATTTTCATCACTGTAAGAAAATTATTTTAATTTACTAATAACCACAGAAAATACATGGGAAATAATTCCTTACTTCTTGCAGAATATTGGATAGAATATAGGAAAGAATATATAAAATATATAATCTGTCAGTTATTATGGTTCAAAAGCTGCGATATTCAATTTAAAAACATGTTTAGTATTCAAGAAAATACTAAATTTTTAAAATTTGTAACTTTTTATTTGTAATAGATAGTTTGTGTTCACATGCAACTTGCCACAGGAAAAGGCTTTTATGCTTTCTTTGATTTACAAGGGTCTAACTTTCAGTCAACAATTATGTCAAGTTTGATCATCGGTTGGTAATAACTTACTTTTTTAGACATTGTAATACATTTTTCATGTTTTCGCACAACAATTGAATAAGTCCATTTCGAAATGTAGCACTAGATACTTCAATCATAAAAATATATGCTGGAGGATTTGGCAATTCGTCATTCTAAAAAAAAAATAGTTTATTATTTTTAAAGTTTTAATTTAACAATTATTAATTTAGAACTAATTACTAAATTTAATCTTTTAGTTTTTTTACTTAAGATATTATACAAAGTATATAAGTACCCTGCAATACTCTTTGGTAGCCAGGTATTCATAAGAGCCCAAACATAGTTCTGGTCTGTGATATTTGTCAGTTCGTTCCCCCATTCCATCAAGGAAGCAAAAGTAGTCTTCTGGCACTAAAGGAAAAGGAGAATGAATTATTAAAAGTTATTTTTATAAATACAAATTTAAAATTATGAATATTTCACATTGTTTTGACTAGCAAACTACACTAAATACAGTATACACAAAAGGGTACAAGTTCAACTTGAAGATTAACTTTTTAAAAAAAACTGATTTTTATTTTATTTTCTGAATTTTACATAGAAACTTTATTTTAAAACTTCTATAACATGAATTTGTTGTAATGTAAAAATATGTACTAAAGTAACCGAGAACACTATCTGATCTTGAGTTGGAAGTTTCATGAGGGATCAGAAGGAAAGAATGTGGAAAACGCACAATAATAGTTTGTTAAATTGGAGATTTATTGGAAAATGATTCCAGAATTATTTGTTTATAAGGTAATAGATTTATCAAGTCATCAAAAGGAATAATTAAAAAGTGTCTTTAAGAAACTAGTTCAAGGGGCATTAATTAAAAGAGAAAACCAATTATAATGCAAAAAACACCTTGATACAGTTCTACATTTGTAGTAAATACCTATGGTAGAAGAATAAAAAAAATATTTTAAAAGTACAATTCAGTTCTTAGCTGTCAGAACTTGGACTCAATAAGAAAGACATAACATCTTAACCTTTGACTGGAATTGATTTTTTTTAATTGTCAACAACCTTTTGGAGCTTGCCTGACTACTGTTACATGAGCTGAGGATTGGCAACAACAACAGTTCTTAGCTATAACTCACCTTCTGTTACAACCTTACAGAATGCACATTGAAAGCACCTTCCTCCTTCTAGGAAGGTCATGAAAGAGCAGATATAGGCCTTGCAGCGCTTGCATCGGAGAGGACCCTCTTTTCTGTAGTGGCAAAGAGGGGGAGAGGTCTGAAACGGTAGTAAGAATAAAGTTTAGTGTGATTTCCATGCACAAAAAACAAGTTAAATAAGTCTATAAATGAATATTTAGTGTATATGTCAGGGAAGAACATTCAAATGTTAACTATTATTGTGATGATAACAATTAATTGTTAATTTATAATTTAGCTAAAATAACATTGTATTGAAACTGTATCTTTTAATAGGATCTTAGCCACCCCTGTGGGTGCAAATGCTTTAACATGTTTAGGGGACTGAAAGTTTTCCTAGCAAAGCATTTTTTTTTAATTTCAAATTTTATGAAATGTTAGGTATTGGGAAGTCTTAAAATGATTCACTACAAAAATGTAATTAGTTTTTTGATACATAGATAAAATAATGTGTTTAAAATATCAATTTAAACATCATGCAGTAAAAACAAATTGACACTGTTAACAATTTGCTTATCCGTCACAATGTGATTAATCAATAAAATTTAACTACTATTCATTTTCATGGTTCAAAGAAATTGAACCTCTCTATCTATAAACACACTTTGTATTCCTGTTTGACACAGTCAAGTTTCCATCGAAATTATTATGTAATGTCAGTCACCAATTATTGACTATGCCTAATCTGTAAGTTTTTAAGTGCTTGATCAATGTGAATTCTTTTGCAGCTTCAATATGAAGGAAATCACAGACAACATACTTTTACAAAACAAATACGAGTTATAAATATGTCATAACTTTGACTTCATTATCTTTGATTTTATGTGCAGGTTAATTCCCAAACTGAAATTTAATTTATGAATCTGGACTTAAGACATAATTCAAAATAGATTTTATTTAAAATCTTATTAACAAGTTCAAGTTAAAAATGTAAATTTTAATCATTCAAATATAATAAAGGATAATCTATTTACGAAGCTACATGGTAACTAACCTCTCCTTCAACTAGACTAGCCAGAGGATTGATGGTTACAGAAAATGGTACAGCTGTTTGTTTTAATATACTTGGATCATTTGGAAGGCAGTACAAAGATGATCGAATGAAACGAGGACTGCACATACCTTAAAAAAATTAATAATGGTTTTGAGCATTAAATATAAATTATAATTGTTGACCATTCTTATTGATTTAAATACCACTAATCTATTAAAATAAATGTACAGAGATAATACATTTAATGTTTCAGTTTATATAGGTTTTTTTGAACTGATAAGTTTAAAAAAGTTACTATAACAATTAAAAATCAAAAAAGAAAATTGTGCCTACTATCAAACTTTGGAATCATTTGGAATTAATACATACAAGAAATGGCTCAAGTAATAGGGAAAAAAAATATTTTAACTTGAAAATAGTTATCAATACACGTATATTTTTAAAAACTAATCAAAATAATGAAATGGGGAAATATGGAATCAGGTAGCAATTGTATTGCATCAAAAATAAATTTATAAATATTCACTGGTATAGGGTGGTAATTTTAAACAGGCTAAAGATAAAAGTAAAATGTTCCAATCTGTTATTCGTTTAGAGGCTCTTCATATAAAATTGCCACCCTATATAAAAGACAAAACTGTATTCAAACTTCACCTCTATCTTGAACTACAAAGTCTGTTGTAACCAATGGGGGAATTAGACCTTTGATTTCAGTTGTGTAAATTCCACCTCTTGTTATTCTATCTTCATCTCTCACTTGTACCTAAGAATATATGCAGAAATAAGTACATATAAATAAAAAATAACATTATCAAATAGTTCATACATAGAAAGCACAGTAATATTTATACATATTATACCAAAACAAACAAAATTATTCAGACAATCATTTACAGTTAAAAATTAGTTAAATTTTTACGAGGTATAATTCAAATAATAATCTTTTTTATCAACAAATAGAAATTGTGGACTGAAAAAGAAATTTTCAACAGTTTAAAGCTATATATACTTAGGTTTAAATAAAGAAATTAAAAAAAGATAGGACTCACTGTACTAGGCATCTGATCAAGATCAAGCCTTCTTGGCTGTTGCTGTACAGGACCTTGATTAGGCGATCCATAAGGATAGCCACTTTGTGGGCCAGAACCCCACTGCTGACCCTGAGGCATTCCAGGTGGCATATTACTGGTTGGAGACCCAGGAACATAAGGCTGGAAACCTGGTTGTGGTGGTTGACCCATCTGGGGACCTGGTGGAAGTTGACCAAAGTTATGGGTACCAGGAAGTGGTGGTTGACCCATTTGTGGAGCTGGTGGAAGGTTACTCATGCCACCAAGGTTTTGATTCATTTGGGGACTCGGTGGCATGTTGCTCATGGGACCAAAGTTTTGATTCATTTGTGGAGTTGGTGGTAGGTTTCCCACCGGACCACGGTTTTGGTTCATCTGGGAACCAGGAGGTGGTGGTTGACTCATATGTGGTTGGTTGCTCATTGGACCATGGTTTTGATTCATTTGAGAACCTGGAGGTGGTGGTTGACTCATTAATGAACCAGGAGGTGGTGGTTGATTCATCGGTGGACTTGAGGGTAGGTTGCCCACTGGACCACGGATTTGATTAAACTGTGCTGGAGGTTGACCCATTGTTGCACCCAGTGGAACGTTGCTCATTTGGCTCTGATTTTGATTTATCAGTGAACCTGTGGGAGGCAGATGGCTACGGATGTGAGCAGCTGGAGAAGCAGATCCAATTTGTTGACCAGGAGTTGGATACTGGATTGGTGGTCCTCCTGGGGAGGAGGGTTGGTTGAAATTTGGCGGTTGAGCATGCTGAGGAGTTCCAGCACTTTGGTTTGGGGATGAACTATCATGCCCATTACTTATTCCATTGCTGAATCTTTGCGTACTTGGTGGGAAGTTGTTCATTGGACTGCCAATTTGCTGTTGCTGTCCAAGCTTGGGCTGTTGCCCAACAGGAGGTCCAGAATAAAGAGAACCACTTGGAAACTGATTGTTATTCATCTGATGTTGCTGCATATTGTTACTGTGCGTTATAGGAGGTGGGTTGTTGTTGGCATATGGGTAGGTGCTTCCTGGCTGGTTGCTATAAGTCACGCTGGTTTGTGAAGGTGGATTGTGGTGTTGGGGAGAAGATTCACCAGGTCTTGTATTTTGGTTGTTTGGCGGATGGTTTCCACTTTGGGCTTGAGGGGGGCCCAATTTCAGATCTTGCATTTGATATGAAAGCTGAAATAAAATTGTTTTAATGATGGAAATTATAAAATACCAAAGGTCAATGATCTATAAAAAACTTTAAAAATAGTTATTAAAAATAGTTTTAATTTTTTGCCAACTTCAATAACTATTGAAATTTAAGGTTAGGCTTTTTTAAATAGATCCTTTAACTTAAAACTAGATGACATAAGTCTTTCTGATTAAATTGCTATTAAAAGCCACAGATCCATTTTTGTTTGTTATTGAAAGTCTCAAAAGAGTTTAGTAACAAAATCAAATTTATATCTGTCTACTTAAAAGGCACAAAGATAAAATATTTCAATCTCAACTTGTCAGCCCTCACATTATTATCAACATTAAGCTTTCAAACAATTGTAACTTATTAATTGGTAGATACTAGCATACAAATTAAATATAGTTGCCACCAAGAAAGTTAGCTTAGGTTAGTGGTACAAAAGGTTTAATTTTTTTTGGCTGAAATCTAAATTATCGTCAGCCATAATTGGATACCTTGCACTCCATATTGAGATACCTATATATACCTTTGTCAATCTTCTTTTTATATAAACTTATGTGATGAAAATAAGAAAATAAATTATTCTTTATTTCGTTGGATGAGATTTCAATTTAAATGTGTTCCAAGATATTAACTATCTTAACCATGGTACTGTAGTAAGGTTATTGATGGGTTTGCGATTTAAATTTTAAAAAAATGGTTTAATGTTGGGAAACCTCAAAATTTCAGTATTAAAAGTTAGAAAACTCTTAATTTTAATGCATATTAGATCTCACCTATAATTTTTAGGTATCAAAACAAATAAGACTGTTTTATGTCATTTGCTGATAAACAGTTTTGCTTGGGGCTAAATTCTATTGCAATTGGCTGTTTTTTTTATTTGAAACAATAAAATTTTTCGATAAAATACAAAAATTTGACAAAATACAGGTTGACTTGACTAATAAAAAGTGGACAAAACACCATACTTGATGCTACATTATGAACTGTATTGGAGACTGGGGAACCTTGGCCATAGTTTCAGAATTTTATTTTTATAAATTTTATTTTTACACTAAAAATTTCCTATGCTAGCACATATTAAAGGAAATTTTATTGGCAACAAGTATATAATAGTGATAATATAAATAATGCATTTTTTTCTTTTTAAAATATATTGTTTTTTAAAACTTAGAAACTTGGCTAAGTCTCCCTTATTAAGGGAGACTTGGCCCATGCAAAAATGCCTAATTTTAAAAGGCAAAATAATAAATATTTCAAATTAATTTTGTAAGCATTAAATGTAAAAAAAAAATTATATTATAATTCAACACTCTGGAACTCTTTTAAAAATCATGTTTACCGTAATATTTAGAGTAATACATTTTTCTAGTATTGTATGAATTAAAAATTCTAATATTGTCCATAACAAATAATTTTTTATATTTATGTTAAATATATTTTATTCAGTTTGCACACACATTAAAATGCACAAGATATAAGCCTCAGTTTGAATTTTATTTTATTTTAACGGCACAAACTATAAAAGTCAAAGCGTACTTTCAAAGCTACTCGTTTGTCTCCCCTCCCCCTATAAAGAAAAATCTGATAATATCTAAATATTAATCTGGAGTATTATTATACTTGAATTTATAACTTATATAGTTTTTGCAGAAAAAGTTTGATATTTGGTCATAAATGATAAGTTTGATTTAGTTGAGGTTTTCGTTTTATTCTAAACAAGTACAAATAGTAATAATTAATCTATTACATTCATAAAGTTATAATCATGCGTTATTATTAACCGTGCATTTGATAAACATTATGTATAGATTTTCATAACTAGTTCACTTAGGGAGCCTTGGTCCAGTGGCCAACCCTCCCTTACATAGAGTGGCCAACCCTCCCCACCTAGACATTTCGTAAAGAATGGCACATGGTGCTTTGAAGCCTACTTCATTGCACAAACTTTATAGCTAAAATAAAACCTTAATGTAACAGTATTTTAAAAATACCATATACTTAAACTTAATTGAATTGGTTTTTCTGAAAAAATCTTACAAATTATGTCTAAAATATTTACTTTTTGGGGTGAGAAACTTTCTTTTTTTATGTTTTCCTCAATGCAAAAAAGTAGCTCAATAAAACTGAGGTGGCTATCTGCTGACAACAGTAGCTTTGAGTATCATCTATTGAGAAAATGCTAAAATAATTTTAAATACTAAAATTTAAAGGTGGGCCAAGTATCCCTTATGGCCAAGGCTCCCCAGTCTCCAATAAGTATTAATTCATACAAACTTATAAAATATGTACAAACTATTTATTTAAAACAAAAAAAAACTACCTTGTTGGCGGAGTTAGGATTATACATGCCACCAGGCGGCATGTGAGAAGACGGTGAAGGAATCATTTTGAACCTAAAGATAAATGTCTGATTTTCCTTAATTCATCATTGTTAAATCTGAAATTAAAGTAATTAAATTAAAATAGGCTTTTACTAACGAAACTGTTAAATGAGCAGATTCGCCTAAAAATACAATAACTTCGTTCAAATTTCAATTTTTAAAAGAAATATACAGGGATTGAAAGAGGTTAACTACCTTATTAAAATAAAAGTTTAAAATGAAATAGGAAAGAATATCTTCTGAACCTAAAATACAGATAAAAATTTTGAATTAATAGCTTACATAACACAAAGGAATAAAAAAAAGTATAGGACTTTTCGAATGTATGTCAGTGAAACGTAAGCAGTTCACTTAAATAAACATATGTAATTAGTTTAAACTGTCAAGAAATATATTCCAAATTTATTAGGAATCAAAACAATGATTAAAAATATTTTCTCTGTGAAAATAGAAAAAGAATATATATTAAGGTAAAGGTATCATATAAATACATATGAACTGATTATTAAAACAAAACCTTTTTTATTTACCGTTGACAGACGATTTCAACGTGGAGTAAAAACAACACGTCAGGAAATAAGTGTTGCCAACTACAAAATAGATTAGAAATATATATATATATTTTTTTGGTTGTCCACCATTGCACGATAATGGTAAGTTAGTTCCATACGTTTTATTAATTTTATTTTATTCAAATTAACTATTTGTTATCTGAGCGTGTTTTATCATAAACTCGATAATTTTATTCAGAACCCCCCCGTCCCAGATTCCTTCTAAACGGTAGCTATATACGGAGGGACTTTGTTCACTTGGAAGTTGTTTCACTTGACGTATTCAATCCTGGATTTAATTGGTGATAAGCCGTGTATTCCTCCAATGTCAAAGGATCTCAAAGGCTATGTCCTGACTACGCCACAAATGCCACAAAGGCAACAAATGCAACAAAACTTGGCGACTTGGCAGAGTCAGTCCCCATATGCTATTGCATTGCTTGGCGCCTTTGGCAGTCGCCAAATTTTGTTGCATTTGTTGCCTTTGTGGCGTTTGATGTCGTAGTGAGGACATAGCCAAAAAGCGCTACCAATTTTTCTCTACCCACAAGATGGCGCACGCATGAGCAGTAAAAGAAGACGTCATTTGGCGGTTTTTTATAAACTTGACCGCCAAAGTTATTTTTAATTTAACTTTAAGTTTAATTTTTCGAATTAAAATAACTGGAAGTAGCGATCTAGTGTCAATACATATCTACTTCTGCAATCGATGCTGATGATAACGGTTGGAGAGCATGAGCAGAAACCAATGGTCGCTCGAATCGAATATATTAGTTTTCGTTTCTGCATAAATCATCGTTTGCTAATTGAAATCAAATCAAGAGTTTCAATTTTGCGTTTTCACTAAAAGGAAGACTTGGGAATAGCATCCATCATGTACGGGAAGGTAAGTTAAACATTTTTTATTGCTATCATTTACGATTAAATAATAAAATATGTACTTTTCGAATAATTTTTTTTTTTTTTAATTTCATTCCAGTAGAATTTTTTTTCTTGGAAATGATCAAATTTCGAAAGTTTTTATTCGTAAAAATCTTTTATTTATTTTATAGAACAAAAGATGATGCACAGCATTCAATTTTTCTTATATTTAAATCTCTTATAAGCGACTGGAAAGTTATTATTATATTAATTAATTAGATTATTTTTAATTTCTATAGTAATTCAAATTTGTGTTTTATCATAGTAACAGAAGATTGAGAAAATACTTAATTCTTGTGTTCTGTGTCGGCGGAATTCAGTACTGAATTCCGTCGTTAGTTAACGTGTTTTGTCACGTGACAAAACACGTTAACTAAGAAATTGTCATTATTATTTATGAAAAATGGTTTTCTTTTTTACAATATTGTAAATAAAATGTAATTTAAAACTATTAATTTTATTTTTCATTTAAAACCAAATGTTTCCTAAGGTTGTGTCCTATGACTACGACATCAAATGCAACAAAACTTGGCGACCGCCAAGGGCACCAAGCGATGCAATAGCATGTGGCTGACTCTGTCAAGTCACCAAGTTTTGTGGCATTTGATGTCGTAGTCAGGACAGAGCCAAACACCGTCAATAACAAAACAACATGAATAAATACTAACAATATGAATGCATTTTCGAAGGAAAATACAAAATTGTATACCAAATACATTTTTATTCCTAAAAATAGTACTTAATATTGACATTGTTTACATTCGTTCACCACACCTTCCTCCAAATAAAAGAAAGAATAGAAAGGCTGTGCCCTGACTATGACATCAAATGCAACAACCGCAATTTGTATATGCATGCGTCACCGAAAACATTGACGCACGGGTACCGCACCTCAACTGTGACGCACGGTGTTTTAGATTATTAACGCATGCCTCAAATGTCTACGAGAATACTCAGATTCGGTGTATCTTGCGTTATGATAACTTGAGAGAGAAAACCGAATTTATCATTTGCAACTTTTCAAATAACCAAATTTAAGCCAAAAAAGCAATTCAAAATTCCACTCTCGCCAAGTAACCCTGAAAAAAGTTGCAAGTAAAGAATCCAACATCTTTTGCTATTTAAAGCCATGTTAACTTGTTGTACGTAGGGTTGCTATTGTCAATAAAAAAATAAAGATAAAAAAGTAATAAAAAAGGTAATTGAAGTAGCAGTTGTACATAAACTACTTTTCAATCAATTGAATTAAAATTAAATTTTCAAGACTGTAAATTTCTGCATTTAGTTTAGGATTTGTGCAAAGTATTTTTGCTTGTGTTTTTATTAAATCCTTTTTTCAAACTTATGCGTGATTTAATAGTTATTTATGAAACTAGTGTGAAATGTAAGGCTTTTTAAACGAGTTGAATAAATTATTTCATGAGCGTGGTACGAGCGAGTGAAATAAATTCACGAGTTTAAAAAAGGCAATTTTCAACGTGTTGTCATACACTATTTTTTATAATGACGTGCAAAAAAGTATTTATTAAATTGGCGTTTATTGATTGGCTTATTAATTATTTTATTATCACGTTCAAATGATTTGAAGGTGATTATTTATATTAATGGTTATTTTAAAATCACGTGCAAAAAGGTTTTTAGATTGGCATTGGAAATAAGACGCCAAATAAAGAATCACGTTCAAATAAAGAATTTTACACCAATCAACAAAGCCGCCGAATAAAATATCATGCTCAAATAAAGAATTTTACACCAATCAGATGCTCTTATTTACTTTGTCGCACTAGTGCGTAAAAGTAACTTTAAAATATTATTTCGTTAAAAGCATCACTTTTCCCATGATTATATTGATTTGAAAAAGTTAGTTTTTTTACACGATATAATAAAAATGTTATTTTGTCGACAGCAGAGTTTTAAAACAATATTTAAAATTAGGACAAATTTAGATTTTGAAATTTTGAAACATTTAATGATGATATTTTTTTAATATATAGAGATTAGGTTTTATTTTATTAGCATTAATATTTTTATGACTAAGAAACACTTTTATTGCGATTAATTTATTCAAACAATGGAGTAGGGGTACTTTAAGTACATTTTTAGAAATCAATTTAATACACACTAATATAATAATGAACTCTTATTGGTATAACTTATTAATAAACTTATTTACTAGTAAATTTTATTTATTTTTATTTAAATTATCATTTATATAATATTTTGAGTAATTATTGTCTTTTATTTGAAAAAAATGTAGCACTGTTCTATATGACCTTTATTGATTCTGTACTTGCCTCAAAATGATTTTTTTATTTAAAAAAATCTAGCTGTAACACGCTCTTTTTATTATAAGGCTTTTGTTTTTATATTAAGGAAAATTTTAATTTGTTATTTAACTCTTAATAGAAAAATATTATGCGCAATCACTCTGGCGTAGTGGTCAGCGCTTCTTGCTCTTATTCCGTAGACCCGGGTTCGTATACGGGTCCGGTAGGTCATGAATATACTCAGCTCTTCATCTGACCACCTTCGACACAATGAGTACTAAAGCTTGATTGATTGGAAAGTCAACTGAAGGTCCAATGTCGAACTAGCCACTTGGCATGGACAATCAATATCGCTCGTAAAAGCACAATGGCTATTAGGTTTGGGCAAACTTTAATTAGTATGAAAAAATATAAAAATGAATTTAAAAATCTCAAAGCATTTCCAATTCAAATGTAATAAAAGTTAAAAATCTATGTTATTAAAGCTAACAATTAAATTTGTTACACTGAGTTTCAATATTACTAACCAAATTTAATTTTTTCATATCAATGTTGAAATCAAGGGCTCGCACTAAAGCAAGCGATGAAATATTTTCATCCCATTTCACTTTTCTAGCACAACACCAGCATCGGGGTAACTGTCCAGATCAAAGAGATCCAGACACATGCGTTTGAAAAATACTTACGATTTTGCGAAAAAAAAACCCGGTTCGCTATTGCACCGCTTGGCGGTCGCCAAGTTTTGTTGCATTTGATGTCGTAGTCATGACACAGCCACAGCCAAACCAAAATAACCGCTATCAAAGATTTGAAAGTGGCCTCAGTTTTTTCGGTCTATCCAGAAACATTTATAGATCGATGAAATCGCTGGAAGAACAAGAGCTAAGAAAAAGCGTCAAATTAGAAAAGAAGCCAGATAGTTGCCCTCCCGGAATCTGGCATTAGTCGCGTTTTCTTAACGTTGAGTAGTACATCGTTTATTATACATCATTGTTGGTGGTATGACAGGGTAAGCTCCGCCCGCTACATTGATTAACCAATTAAGATCTTATTTTTATTCTTGTGGTACTGCTACTACTTAGTCGTAAAACATGTCCACGCAAAAAATGCAAAGCAAAATTATACTACACCTTTTGAACTTGAAGATTTGTTCTACAAACTGCGAACACCATTTATTGATATATTATGGATTTAAAGTAATTTACAAGTAGTCTACGTGTTAAACATTACTTGACCCTCCATACATTTAATTTACAAAGGGTTTCTATGGTAAGAGCTTGTTAGGTCACATGGTTGGAAGAACTTTATAGATAATTCGACTTGAGCGTTTAAACCAGGCATTTTCTGTAATTTATGTGCACCTATGTTTCCAGCAATAACAATAAACTTGAATATTTTATGAATAATAATTTGTTAATGATATTCTATTTTTTTTCAGCTGAAACAAATTTTAGGCTCATCCATTCAAAAATAAACCTAATTCTGAATTTTTAAAATAATATTTTATTTAAAGAAAAATAAATTTAAAATTAACTTGTAGAAAACAACCATGCATGTTTGCCCATTTCCAAGTCACTCTGGAGGCTTATTACTTATCTCTTTCGCTGAGTCAAAACTCGGGACATAGAACTCTTTGGGACACTTTGAACCTCTCGTAACAACCCTCGTGTAGCTCTAGTGTGACGATAATTCAAGCTAAACTAAACTAAATTGAACCTCTCGTAGAAAACAACTTTGATCCTGGTGAATCGATCAAAAAACACAAAATTGTAGGGGCCGTAGTGAGCCTAGTGGTCAGCGTCTCGGTCTCGGGATCGGAAGGTCCTGCGATCGAGTCCCGGTACCACTGAAGACCTACCGAGTATATGCGGAGTACGTACTCGTTAAATCTGTTGGGTCCGAAAGTCCTCTAAGTTCCCATACCAAATCAATACCTCTGGGGGTGACAAGCCAATTCTGGGGATCCTCTAGTTGGCCTCTGTCACTAAAAATTAGATGGATCCACTTATGTGTGTGTGTGTGTGTTGTCTGTTGTGTCTGTCTTACTTGACGAAGATTTATAAGCGGGTCGCTGACCAAGCACACAAACCTGAATATATATGTCTACCAACCAACCAGAAAAATTTTAATTTAAGCTGTTATTATTATATAAACTGTTACCATTTATTTCAGTTATTTTAGAACAAACAAATCGCTTGAAAACCTCCGGAAAATTTAATTTTAAACTAAGTTAAAAGTGTTTATCAGTATTAGCATTAACTATACCAAGTTTGTTTAAATTTCTAACATCCTTTTCAGAAGTAATACTGTCATATTTGTAGGAATTCATTGTCATTGGAATCAGAATTCTGATTCTTAACTTCGTTTCCGTTTCATGAACTTGGATCATTGATAAGTTGTAATAGAATCCAGCTATTTGTCTGTTTCAAATGAACTTCCAAATGTATATTAGCATTTCCGTTACTTACGGAACAAACATTTACACATCATTATCCAGCCAAAGTAATTATTATTTTAATATATTCAGCATTAGCTGTAAATTTATAAAAAATAAATATGGGATCAAAATTCACAAAATTAACTTTTATTGAGCCACTAATCAATTGCTAAATAAAGAATGAATTGTAAAGATCCTTTGAAATCGTGCGAAGAAATTATTATCCTTCTATAAATAACTTTTTAAAACGTTTCTCAAAATAATTGTTTAAAAGGTTATATTGTTTGTAATAAAAAAGGGCTTTTTTATAAATATACCTTAATTATACTTTATTGCATTCAAAAATATTACAAATGCTTATTTATATCGATAAAATCTGCTATGTCAAAAGAATAAAATATTTGTTAGATGGCTGTATTGGTTCATTAAAATTCCTCACACAGCAGACAGAATTGAAACATGTTTGGCACATAACTCCACTATAAAGCAATTTTTTTTTCTGTCAAGTGAATTGAATATGTATTTCACGAACCTTTAGCAGTAATAATGTGTTCACACAGAGAAAGAGAAAAAAAAATGAAAACTAAGGATACAAAACATTTACGCATACCAACACAGAATTACGCATACCAACACAAATAGGAAAGAATAAAAATATCTTGTGGTTAGTTTATCCGTTCTTTAAAATTCTAAATTGTAGTTACCTGTTATTTTTTTAAAAAAAAAATTCTAAAAAGGAATGAATAATACATATTTTGATGCTTTCCTTTGTAAAAACTCAATTTTTTTCGTGGCACATTGCGTTGATTTCAAAATTCTCTAGGACACATTGTCTAGGAAGGACATTTTATTTTAGTAATATATTAACATTGTATTTAGTGTTATAAAAATTTAAATGAAGTTAAGTCTAATGTCCTTTTATGAGGTTTTACTGTCAGGAAGCTGCGGCGTTCGTTTAGTTGGTTAATTTAGTTCTCACAAATGTAATGTAATTTTTTTAAAAATATACTGAGTAGTTGAAACGTAAACGGCAATTAAATCTGTGTACATGCGTGGCACTTTATGAAAAATTCTCCTTTTCAACTATGAATTTTAGCTATATTTTTAAACTATATATACGTTACAACTATAGTTTTAACGTTTAGCAAAGTAAGTTTTTTAAAAAATAGCAACAGGATATTCGTTGTTGTTGAAGAACAGTTGATAGAAACCGTTCATAATGTTTTTTCTTTTAGAGGTTATTTTAGAATGTGTTACTTGGAGTTCTAATGTTCAATTCGAAGCTGGGTATTTTGTAATATTAAGAAACAGAAAACAACAGAAACAATGAACTCTTGTTATATTAAAAAAATATGTATTACACATCCTCACCGACAGGCATTTTGTTTTAGGTGTAGCATCGAACCTGGCTACAATCCAGGGCGATAGCTACAGATACACTAGGGAGACAGAATGAATTATATGGTAACGAATATCTTTGCCAAAGAAAGATTATTAGCAAGGTGAAGTTCATCTGGAAATTTCTTTTGGTGACTATAGTTTGAATAAAGTAGTTGATATTTAAATAAACTTGTTCTCCACAAAAAGTTTTACAAAATATATTACATAATTAATTGAAAGCTTCCACTGATAAATAAGCTTGCACATTAAGAATACAACATGGTAAATTGGAAAGGTTTGGAATAGGAGTACATTTACACGTGAAGCTTCTATCTTTAACATGCAATGTAACGGCCAAATGTTAATTCAGACGAACCGTTACTATCTATTTTAACACAAACAGCAGTTGGAGATGACATGAGAAAACAAAAAGCGGCATATTTTGACCACCATAATAGCTAAATTTATCGATAACTAGCTTAATAAACACGGCGCTGCACAGGTGTACCCTTAATAATGGTGACTTGATGAAAATGTCAACATTTACTTTATTCCAATCGACTTCCTTCCTCACTGGCAAATCATCGGGATTTAACAAATTTTAAAAGCTTTTAAAATTTGACTTGATGAAAATGTCAACATTTACTTTATTCCGATCAACTTCCCTCCTCATGACCCCCCCCCCCCCCCCCGATATCAGCAAACATTTCTTTTCTGGGCGTTCCTCTAAATCCCAGCTCTTTTTTTTTTTGTCATGGAGCACAAACTTCACATTTGAACATAAAATTACCACAACATTTCCAATTATTTTCGTTTCTAAACAGCAATATTAAACAACGATCTATAGAAATGCATCAAATTCGGAAACATTATAAGATTTGCGTGGAGAAAATTTGACCAAGCATTAAAAAATCTAATAAATTTTTTAAATAATTAAAAAAAATCGAATAATAATGTTCAAGCTACAGTCTGACACAATAAATTCGCGTGCTTCTCGTAATTATAACGCTGAGCTAAATATAATTTGTTTATTTTAATTTAATAGTAAGAACCTAGCTTTTAAAAAGGCATATTACAACAGTACAGTCATCTATGTTTTATTCAAACTAGGTAACTTTTAACAAGCACTTAGCTATAAATAAGTTAATAATTTTAAGCCATGGCCATAAGCCAAGCCTAGTAAACTATTGCTCTCTAATGTATGTTTGCTTTATTTTTAAAATAAGAAGAAAATGTATTTAGGTAAACGTTTAATTGAATTTAGAAACATTTTATATTTGGATATCGTATATTTAGTTAACATTATTATTAAAATTCAACTTGTGTTAAGATAAAAAAAATACTTATTTCCTACTATTTATTTTTTAAATGAACTCAAATACAAAATACTCTCCGCATTCGGCTTGCTTTTTAGCTTCCACACTACGTTTATAACGTAAAAAGTGGAAGGTTTTATAATCGTTCAGTCCGTCTGTCTGTCCGTCCGTCTGTCTGTCACCCACTTTCACAGAAAGAACCACAAGTCCCACAGACAAGTGGGATACGTCATTTTAAAGCAAAAAATCAGATTAGGCTACATTCCAAATTTCATTAAAAAATTTAAATTAGAAGTTTATTTAAAATTTAAATAACTAATTTTTTTTTATCTACATTGAAATAACATGCAAATTCTATTTTTATTCATATTTTCACTGTTGTCATCCACAAGTCCCACAGACAAGTGGGATACGTCATTTTGAAGCAAAAAATAAGATTAGGCTACATGCCAAATTTCATTAAAAATTTAAACTAGAAGCTTATTTAAAATTTAAATAACTAAAAATTTAATCTACATTGAAATAACATGCAAATTCCATTTTTATTCAATGTTTTCACTGTTGCCATTTCGTTAAACGTACGAGAAACTTTTGTTAATATAAAATACACTTTTGAAAAAATATTTATTTATGTGATATAATTCGGTTTGGATTGTTGTATTATCACAATAGAGTTCTTTTAATGGTTCTATATATATGTATGTAGAACGATGCATAGAGAATTCTAACTTAACATAAAAAAAAATATGCTAAGTTTCGCTTTTATTTTTAAAGCATCAATTGTACAAATTATAAATTTTTTTAACTGTAAATTAATTTAACAAATTATAAATAAGTGAATTTTCGAAACAAATGTAAATGGGAAATTGTGGCGACAAAAATATTTATTAAAAAAGATTACATCATTATTCTTCGAACTTCAAACAAATTTAGCAAACGATAAAGTCTAATTATTAAATCTGAGAAAGAAGATTAATGAAAATAGTTAATTTTGGCGTTTAAAAGTTTGAATTACAAATAGCTAAAGGCCCTGTTTTTATTAGAATTAAATCACATTTGCCATTCGCAACAATCGCTCGAGAAACTTTAATTCTTTTAGACAATAAATTAAAATAAATTTATTTTTGCAACATCGATCAGTTTGAAATGACGTCAAATATATTTCACTACGGAATCCTTGTATGGTGATATGAAATGTTTTCATTCTATTTAAAAGCGAGGAATATGACATATTTATTCTTTAAAATATAAATTAATTTTTGCAAACGATAAGTAATAATTATTGAATTTTCGAAATAAAATAAATGAAACTAGCCAAATTTAGCTTGTAAATGTTAAATATAGAATTAATGTTGTGTTTGGCGCGTTTTTTCCTGTTAAACACAAATATGTGGAAGCGAGTTAAGTGACAGATTCTGTTAGAAACCTACTTTTTGCTGAAATACAGAGGTTAATAAAAATTTATCCTAATTGCCTCCACTCTCTCCTATAATATCAAATGTTTAATGGTGAACATTTTAGCTTCCACACTACGTTTATAACGTAAACAAGTAGGTTTGTTACAGAATCTGTCACTTAAACCGCTTCTACATAACATTTGTGCTCAAAGTGAAAGAACGCGCCAAACAGAGTATTAATTCTATATAAAAAAATATATACTAGCAAATTTATACCCGTTCTTCGCACGGAATAAAAAAAATATCAAATAAATTCCAAATATGTGTACCATATACCCTATTATAGGATCATAAACTTATTATTGTCTCCGCTCGTTATAAGTTATAAAATCCCGTTTCATTGGCTTAAAATTACAAAATGAAAAATACGCTATAAAATGCACTCATAAATGTAATCACAATTCCCTCATAAATACCTAAAACCTTTTAGCTCATTTGCCGCGTTTTGGGAAATAATTTGGCTTGAAAATAGATATAGCTACCCACACCCATTATACAGCTCTAACACAATGACCTTCGAACAACCGACCAGCTAATAAATTATTTATAAAAGAAATTGCCTATTTGGCGAATTTTAGTTAATAATTTGGCGCATTTGGCAACGGATTTGGCGAAAAAATAAAGACATAAAACACTAATAGCTCTAGTGCAATGGCCTTTATTAACCATTATAGTTCAGTAATAGCTTAACTATACATTTATTGCTTAAATATGCATACATGCAGTCAACAGAAAAATCCCCCCCCCCCCCCAATGAAAAAATCATCAAATAAACCCACAATAAAATCCGGGAATGAAGACTAGCGGAATTACGTCACTTGAAACATGTCAATTATTTTTCAAATAATGAATTTAGTTTATGAAAGTAATGGCAAAAGAATAAAATAAACATTTTGAATTTTAAATGTTTTCGTTTAAAGTTTTATTTAATTTTTCCAGCCGATGGCATCAGGAAAGAGAAAAAATGATCGGATTTGAGCGAAAGTTGTGTATATTTTTCAGAAAATTCGAATTTTCTTCAAAAATGGAACAAATATGAAAAAACTAAGCCTCAGGTGCCCACGTTAATATTAAAAGGAATCTATCTTAAAAATTTCGAATTTCTGAGGGCAGTATAAGTAGGTCTTTTACGATCCGAACACAAACAGACACACAGACAGACTCTTTCTTTTATTATTATAGATATATTTATTCTATATAAATTCGCCAAACAGTAAACGATAGCTATGTAATTCAAACTTTTAAACTCCAGAATTAACAATTTTCATTAATCTTCTTTCTCAGATTTAATAATTAGACTTAATCGTTTGCTAAATTTGTTTGAAGTTCGAAGAAAAATTATGTAATTTTTTTAAATAAATATATCTCCGAGTCGCGAAAGAAAGTTAATGTAAATGGGAAATTGTGGCGGCTAAAAGATATTTATTTAAAAAAATTACATCATTCTTTTTCGAACTTCAAACAAACTTCAGACTAATAATTAAATCTGAGAAAGAAGATTAATGAAAATAAATAATTTTTCCGCGTAAATGTTTGAATTAGAACTAGATAAAGGCCTTGTTTGGCGAATTTCTTTCTGATGTGTATAAATAGTTTGTTTCCGGTTGAGCACAATGTTGTGTGGAAGCGGTTTAAGTGACAGATTCTGTAACACGTCTACTTGTTTCTTTTTAAAGGGATTGGGGGAGGAGGGGGGCTTGTCGAAAGTTTTTTTTCAGTCATGAAATAAATAATGTTAATGTTATAAAAATCTTAGTTCTGATTTTTTAAGCCATATATTTCATAGAAGTACTTTAAGAGATGAATTTTACCAAATAAGAGCAGTTGTTGTTATAAGCAAAAATATAATCGATTAAATTAACTTTTTGGTTGCTGAGGGTTTTATTTAAGCCTAACTTAGCAACCTAATCGTTAATGCTTTTGCCATTCTAAACAGAAATTTCCCTTAAATCTGACTACGTTAGAGTGTAATACCTATTGTAGATATTGAAAATTGGAGGAGAAATAGTGTTTTTCTTTTTAATGCTTTTAAAAATACGAAAAAGTCTAAATTAAATAAACATTTCAGCTTTTTCAAAAGGGATTATTGCCTGAAATAATCTGTTTTTTACTAATATGAAAATATACCTCTAAAGTCACTAATAAAAACATTAGCTTTTTGTTACGCAATGTGAAAAATTCTGTCGTAAAAACATAATATTTCGGTCATTCTTTTACAGAACATTTCAGTTTTCTAAAACTATTGCAGTTGTTAAATAGCATCTGAATTTGAAAAAAAAGACATTTTTTTTCGGTACACAGATAAAATATGTAATTACTGATACAGATTGCACCTATTGAGAGCAGATTGTTTCTGTTTCGTTAACGAAATAACATTTTAAATATGAAACTTTACGGGGCTGTGATGATGAAGTAGTCAAAGCATCAACGGGGAGGATTTGAACTACATAAAAATTTGAATATGGCTTTGTTACAAGAATGCTAAAACTTTAAATAAACTAACTAAAATCATATTTTTTATTCAAAAATAAAATTGGAATAATTTTTAATTAATTAATTAAATAAATAATTAATAGAATCCGATTTAAAATATTTATTGTGTCTTCATAAGTTGTGTTACAATCGTAAAATGTTAATTATAGGTGTTGTGATACAATTTAAAAATATCCTTAAAACTTAATTATAAAAAAAGTTTATTTTCGATGTTACAATTCTTACATTGAAACTTCTTCCATCCACACACATTACACATATTACTACAGATAAACATAAAACAACACCGGACATACTTTAGGTATATATGTGCAGCAGGGAAGGAATTTAAAAGGATACTTTATAGGAATAACATTCTTTTTAAGCGATTTTGTAAACTTCACCAATCTTCATAAAACCCTTTGGTTTACACTCGAGTTGTTTCTTAATGAATTTTGTCTTTTAAGTACTTATATAAACTTTTTTAGAATCGTGACTAGAAAGGCACTTTAAACGTAACGAATTCTTATTAATTATTTAAGCACTAATTGGATTAATTGATGGATTTTTTTCCATTTATTTAGAAATATTACCTATAGAATGTACGCGGTAAAAGTGATGTAACTGACTTGATAAATATTTACGTTTTTTGTATCAAAGAGGTGCACGAAATAAATGCTAAGTCAAAAAACTAAAGTTTTAATTTTGAAAGTTCTTTTTGAATGAAATAGTTGTTTCTTTTACGTAATTTGTGATGCTGAGTATGAAACTGATTTCCGTTTTTCTCTACATCTAACGGTTTTTGCACCTAAAAAACAGTATACCGAAAAACCGGTTAAAACAGTTTTTTTAAACAGGTTTACCAGGGAATTATAATTAATTTTGTATTGTAAAGGTTGATTAAGATAAAAAAAAACCATTAAAGGAAGAGAAAAACTAAATCCAAATTCTCTTCTGCATTAAGAACTACGATAGAATAGAAATACTTTTTACATTTTTAAATGCTTTCAAAAAAACATTTTTTTTGTTATAATTGATTTCGAGCATCTGTTTGACACAAAAACGTAAATATCTCAAACATTAAACCTAAGAAAATAATTTTAAAATGATATTCGTGTTTAGCACACTAATCCTACTAGAAATTAATATTTTCCTCTCTAGGCCCTTTTTAATGTTGCCCAGCGTTATCAAATATGTATTGATTTTTCTACCTTTCAAACGTAAGTTTACCAATTTAATTAAGAATAATGCAATTCAATGATGATCAATATGTTTTATTTTTATATGAATACTGTTTTTAAACAAACATGTTAGTTTTATGCACGAAAGAATTCGTAGGTTCATTTAACGAATACAAATATCATGAACTTGAAGTAATTTACGGTAAAAAAAAACCCTAACAGTTTGACTAGAATATTACAGTAAATACGATTATTCACACAAAAAGACAAAAACACATGGATTTGAAATACTATAGTGTAAAAAACTCTTATATAAATAATGGTATTTTTAAGATGTAAATGCAATTTCGTTTAGTTTGGGTATGTTCATTAAAACAGAATATGCATCAAATATAATAGTCTTTTTATTTTAGTATAAAGTCTTAACCAGATTATTTAAAACACTGTTTGTTTTTTTCTCTAGAGTTTATAAACTCACGATGAATTAGTAAGTAATTATCGCTTTATAACATTTAAAGTAAATTAAGAATTAAATATTTCTTCAATTTATTATACGTTTGGATGTAAAACTTGACAAAGGTCACGAAATAATTTTATTTCAATGTTTTGGTAATGTTATTGATTTCTGAATAACAATAAATACTACACTAAATCATAATTACTTGGTTTGTAGGACTAGAACGTATGTTGCTTAATTTCATTTGGCATATATACATGTAGCATAGGGGAATAACTAATAATAAAAAGGTAAAATCATTAATTGAAATCTTTTATTAAATTTGCTTTTGCTTTTTGAATCGATTTAAATTTGTTTTTCCAACAATTTCTAAAAATTATTTTGTATATAATCATTTACTATTCTTTTGGATTGTAAAAATATGGTCACGTCGAAAAATGCATCTTAATTTTTGCTTAAAACAATACTTTAAATTGAGTTAAAATTGTCTAAATTTGCCGATTTTTAATTAGAACTTTTTATTACTAGATATTTAAACTGTCTAACTGAAAATAGCATACCATGAAGAATTAATTATTGCAGAGTTATTTCATTAAGAGACCTACACAAAAATAGCAAAATTAAATTGATAATTCAATTATCAGTAGAGAAATTAAACACTCCAATTTTTTAAAATTGTATTATGCTGTTTCTGAGGTAATAACATTGAAAAAAAAAGGAGTGCGACATTGAAACAAGTTTCTCAACCCATTATCTGACATTTTCTAATGCGTATGTACAATGAAATATTCCCAAAACGATCTTCATCAAATGATTAAAAGGTAAATTACATAGTATATTTTACATAGCGGTTTTTTTAAATCATTGGTCAGCAAGGCATAGCTTTTTTAAAAAAAGGATAATAGAACTTAATTCTGAATTTCATGCACCTATACGTATACCATACGTACCTAAACATATAAAAAGTTAAAACAAATTTAAATAAGTACCTGTTCATTTGTTTATAAAACAAATACTCAAAATGTTCATTCAAAGTGGATCAAATATGCCGACATTAAAAGAGTTAAAGAAACAATATATTTTTCAAATACTACTTGATTTCTATAGTAACTTTATTCTTGTAAATAAAAAAATATTAGTTTAAATAATTTTTCGATAATATTTATCTTTCTTTAATAATAAACTTTAAAAAAATGTAAAATGAAAATTATCAATGGAGTTAATTCTACTAAGTGAAATTTCTTTTGATGTTTTGAAATACTTGTTGCACTTTGAAGGAAATTTTTTAAAGAGCAAAATACATAATGCCACCAAAAATAAATTACTTTATGAAATCATCAAAACATAAAAGTGTTTGACTTTGAATGAAATGTGTGTACCGCATAAAAAAACCCAAAACAACACTTCAAGTCAAATTGAGATTTGGATCGATTGTGTCCTGAAACATTTACAGATAACAAAAAAATATGGTAAAATGCATGAAGCAATGAGAGTTTCAGAACATACACGATCCAAGTCCAAATTGGACACGTCGATTTTGCTTTGACTCATCGCGCAACATAGTTGTTAAAAAAGTTAATTAACTATATAACATGTAAGTGTAAGAAAATTATGCCTTATCATCATAGTTAAATTAATTATTTCGCAATTAATTTCTCGATATATTTTTTTAACTCATTTTATTACCGTTTTGACTGAAAACGATTTCTTTAATAAGTTCTTATTATTTTTATGAATGATTAAGATTTTTAGCTAGTGTCATTGTAAGCTGAACTATGAAACCACACGTATGCTACAACTGTTTCCATACGTAAAAATATTGTTCATCGGTCTTGTAAGTTTTTGTTATATCTTCATTTGTTTTTAGCCTACTTTTCTTTTTTTTAATTCGAAAGAATTAAAAAAATGAAAAAGTAGGTATTGACATGCGGTCGATGTCCGTCTGTCCGTCCGTACCCCCCTTCCAAAATCGGTTCTATCCATCGGATCTTAAAAATTCTTTTTTTGTTAGAAAGCTATGACCTCAGATACCCAACTTTCATACTTTTTGTCCGTCTGTCTGTACGTCCGGACGGACATAAATCTACTATCTGTCGGCGAATTTCCCATTGAATTAGCATTGAAATTCAATTTTGAGTCATTTAAATCACTGTAGGTATTGAAATGCGGTTGATGTCCATCTGTCTGTCTGTCCATCTGTCTGTCTGTTCGTATGTCTGTCTGTTCGTATGTCTGTCCGCCTGTCTGTCCGTTTGTCTGTCTATCTGTACCCCCCTTCCAAAATCGGTTCTAATCATCGGATCTTAAAAATTCTTTTTTTGTTAGAAAGCTATGACCTCAGATACCCAACTTTCATACTTTTTGTCCGTCTGTCTGTACGTCCGGACGGACATAAATCTACTATCTGTCGGCGAATTTCCCATTGAATTAGCATTGAAATTCAATTTTGAGTCATTTAAATCACTGTTGCCAAATCAACAATGGCATGAGAAACTTTATTTAAACATATTTGAAGCAAAATAATATTTTCATGAATCAGTTTGGAATGACGTCATAAAATGTAGAACAATTTGATTCTTTGATTATTCATTAATTATCTACCAAGAAAGCGGCAAGGCATACTTTTGCATGCAATTATGCTTAGTTTTAATTTACATTTCTTGTTTTTTAATGCAGTTCGGAGTAGTTTCATTATTTTTGTTATTAATAAATATTTATTCTTCGAACTACAAATAAATCACGAGCAGATGATAAATAATATTTAATTAATTTGCGAACGAATATTAAGGAAAATAGTTGATTTTGGCTTTTAGAAGTTTAAATTATAGCTGGGTGCTGTGTTTCGATTTTTTTTCTAATGTGTATAAATCTAGTGTAGAAACGGCTGTTGATGATATTTACTTTAGGAACCTAGTTTTTTTCCCGATTAGAACTTCAGTAAGTATTTAAGTAACAGGAAAGTAGGCTATTTTAGTTCTTTATGGACTTCTTGTTTTCCATCAAATTTTCACTATTGGGCCTGTTCTAGAATATTTCGCGTCGTACTATTGATGTTTGATCGTCGTACCGATCGATCAAACATTTTAGTTTATTGTTCTAAAGTAGCTTCCGATCCAGGTCAATAACAGGTTCCCTTTAATTTCCAAAAACTAGTTCAAAATAATTATTCGTTCGTTCTAATTACTACAACATGTGGTTTTGTAGTTTAGTTCACCAAATGTATCGTTTTTTTCAACATATGATACTATGCTCTACTGAAATAATAACTTGAATTGTGACAATTTTAATATTAATACTATGTACATTTGAAATATAGTTATTAAATATGATACAGACAGTTTTGAATTGACTATCCATTCATCAGTAAACAAACTGTTCAATAGATGCTTATTGTAGCACCTTTACATTTTCATAAAGGATTTTTTTAGGAAGAATCAAAGGCAGAAAAACGTCAGGGACTATGTTTTACTCCAAAATAATTTATAGGTATATTTTATAGTTTAAAAATAATTAGAATGTTTTTCAGATAAAGATTAAAATTTTTGTTTAATAAAAAGGAAAGACGCGAATTAAGGAAGTAAATATAGAAAAACAAAAACTTTGATTGAATTATGAGAAATTGGTAAAAGTGGACCCTGCTGTTTCTTGCCAGTGACTCATCATATGATCACAGTTAAACTAAAACATGAAAAGAAAAGTCCGATTTCAATCAGGTGAATCGGCTGCCCAGGTTGATGGAACGATTTATGATTGATCCGAAAAAGAATTCTTTTTTATTCATGCTTCATGATTAATAGGTATATCAGTCACACACTGATTCTTTGGCACTTCGCCATTTTTATTGGGCGTGGGCAACGTACCTGCCTTTTTTACTTACAAATTCATACGCTTCAATACAATTTTTTTATGAAATGTCCTCGAACTACTCTATTATATCTTGAAAGCCATTGAATTTCTTAGCTGTAAAAATAAAAAAATAATAAATTCTAATCTTTTTTTGTAATAATGTTTTGAGCATAAACTAAACTCTTCGGCTTAACAGCCCGTTTGTGGGCCAAGGCCTGCCGCGCCCATTTCAGCGTACGTGACCAAGGGCTCTGGATTGCTAGGCATATGCCCCGTTTAGGTTGTCAACCTCACGCGGAACCTCTTGTGTTTAGTTCCCAAGCATGCATGGTCCTCATTTTATTGACCCACTTAAGGGATGAAAGGACTAGTCAATTTCACCCAATCCAGGACTCAATCCCCGGACCTGTGGCGTGGCAATGCGAAGCCCTAACACTAAGTCACTGGGCCTCTAATGAGCATAAGAGCACACAATTCTGTAACGGAGAAACTTGTACATTTCTGAAAATTGATCAAGCTGTTGTTAAGTTTACTTGCAAAACCATAAAGGTTTAATGAAAAAAATATATTTTTAATTACTTTTTTCAGAAATAATTATACAAGTGGAGATTTGAGTAAGTTCGAGTACATTAAAAAACTCATTGAGATCATTTCGTGAAATACACGATAGGCAGCACTGTAACGTCCAAAATGGTGCAAATCATTTCGAATGCTACTGCTACCTACACCAATCAGTACTTATTTCCCCACTTAAGTCTATCTCAGTTCCAGAGAAAGGTAACTTTGATAATGGCAATTTACTGTATAACAAAAAAACGGAATTTCTAAATTGTAACTTTGCATAATAAAAATCTTTCAATAATTTAAATAAGAACAGCTTTATAATGAATTTAATAAGGTTCGAAAAGAAAACGATGAAATACTTTAAACCATTTAGTTTATATGCCTAAACCGATTAAATTAAGTTACCGTTCTCAAGTATATGAGGTAGAGAAATATAGTCGGTCAAAACAACCAATGATGTGACTTCATTTCTGCCGTGCTAAACGCAAATGTGATATCCACACCTGAGTATAAATTGAGAAACAATTTGACAGCATCATTGGTTGAATGGAATATACAAGACGAAGAGTCTAAGGCATTTTTATCCTTCCCTACATATAAGCAATTATCTACATTTAGCATTACATTGAATCACTTTCAAATAACAACTCAATTTCGTTAACAGTGAAGATATTATCACTTTTGCGCTTAGCAGGGCAGATTCCGTAGCGAAAGTTTTAACAAACCCCAACACTTTATCAAACGTGCAAATTATATTCTCAGCTGACCGTTTGTTGGTTCAAATGTTTCGGCAAGAAAGCCTCTTCACCGGTATTATAAGGAGGCGGCGGTGGTAAAGCCAACACGTCACCAGAAGTGAGCGCACATGCTTCGTCCTGATGGGGCGGAAGTGCCGCTACCACCACCACCTCCTGCAAGATGGGCGTGTCCGTCACGTTAGTCAGCGTCGTTCCATTGGACCCCGCTTTCGAAGAGGGCGTGTCCTTCGCTGCTGCTTTGGCACCGCCCCTGTCGTCCTCGGACGCGGTAGAAGATGATGATGAGGAGGACTCTCCGCTCTGGCACGAGTGGAACTCCTCCTCTTCGGGAGAGGCGGAGGTGGGCGGGACTTTTGACGAGGCGTCCAGGACGTTGGCCGTGAGCTCCGCCGCCGTGAAGAGGTTCTGCTGCTTGGCTTTCTCCGGGGCGTTCTGCACGCATATGATGCGGTTGAAGGCCCGCCACCTCCGGAACAGCTGCACGTACATCTTGCACTGGACGTACATGAAGACGAGGCCCCCCGTGAAGCCGATGGCCACCACGATGAGCTTGGTCCAGAAGGGCCACTCGAGCGCCCCGGAGCGCATCTCCTCGGCGGTGCGGTCGATCAGCACGTACAGCGACCACACCACGCACGTGATGGCCACCACGTGGAAGGTGATGGAGCACAGCACCTTGCGCTGCTCCACCGGCGACATCTCCAGCTTCTCCCACTGGAACAGAAGAAGAGGCGTTAGAATTTATATAATTCGCGAGATTGACGATACAATTTATAATTAAAACTATTTGTTTCTAAATAGATGATAGCAGTTGTAATAGTTGACTTGGTTTTAGTTATTAGAAACCGTTGAAAGTTCATATACTTTAGGATGACAATGATTCGATGAAAGTGTCCAGACCAATAAAAGGAATCAATTAACTCCTTCTACTTAGCGAAATATAATGAATGATTATATATTATAACAACAATTAAATATTTAATTATTTTTCTACTCAAATGAGCTCTGGTGTTTAATCGTTTATTTCATGATGTAGCTGCTGCTTCTGTAACCCATAGTCTACCAAAAGGAACCCAAGGTGAAGATGAGTTACTTCGGCTTTTATACTCCTGTTTTCTTTGTTAAATAGAATACTGGTAGGAACGCAGTGATAAATCAGCGCCATCTAGTTTTGGATGGTAAATTAGCACCATCTGATGGTTCATAAGGTTGAGCGTGTGGTGAACCGCCACACCCATGATATTAGAGAGGTAAGATCTCAAAGTTTCTAGGCTATATGCATTTTATACTGCGGCCACCTTCCTTTCAGAAACCCACCTTCGTGAAGGGCTTGATCTTGGTATGCATGATGAACTGAAACTTGCACAGCTCGCAGCACCTCGTGTCCGAGCTCTTGATCCACTGCTGCAGGCATGACTGGTGCACGTATCGCAGAGAGCCCGCGCAGAAGCACGGCGAGATGAGGGGTAGGTCGGGCTCGCTCTCGCAGTGGCAGATGCGACAGATGTCGGCGCCTCCGCCCAGCGAGCTCCGCGACACCGTGGAAGGCTGCGAGGAGGGGCGGCGGTGCTCCATGCACGCCCCGGGGGGAGGGGAACCGGCGGCGCTCGAGAAGGGCGGCTCAGTGGCCTATGGAAAGAAAGCACCGCGTTAATGCATGCAGATCAAGACTTCTTAATAATAACTTTATTAAATCAAGCAAGAATAAACATATGAATAGATACAAAAAAAATCATATAAGCTTCTTTAGGGAAGCATTCTCGTTTGATCAGCCTAAAAATTTAAATTAAATAAAAGTTTATAACAAAGTACAAATAATAATAATAAATAGTAATAAATTACAGCACCATAGTACTTGGCAAGAGACTGTTTTTTTATTACTTATGCTTTGTGTATAGACAAATTAAAGATAAATGTCTGTGACGTCAATATTTATAATAAATTTAAAGAGAGCGTTTAAAAGATCAGTATTTGTCAATATTTTGAATAGAAATTGGTAAACTGTTAGAATTTAGTAGCTAAATAATAAAATACTTTTGTGCAAGTGAAGCCTGCCCTGGATTTGGGGGGCCTTTATCGCTGCGTCTCAGTCTATAATACGTAGGCAAATAATGAGCCAATTGACAATAAAGGGCTAATAATGACAATCAACTTGTATCAAATTAAAAGTTACTTAACCATGTACATTAAACTATTAAACAAGGCAAAGAAACTGTTTTTGTCGCAACAAATTCTTATACCCATTCTTATATTGTTAATCCAATAAAATGTGGTAAAACAATAGATGATAGTAGTTAAAAAAAAAAAAAACAAGGTAGGCTTAGGGGCCCTTTCAAATTTCAAAGAGGAAGCTTGGGCTTCCACGGCCTATTCGATGATTTAGTGCCCTGAATGAATGGGAAGTGGACAGAAATATAATTTGTGAAGGCTTTGTCGTATAGAGGTTAAGGCGTCCTTCTTGAGGATGTGACTTGTTAAGGGATTTGTGTTTCAGCTGTACTATCTGTCATTCTTAAAGCGGATTTGTGCTAGTAATATATAATTAATTCACATCTAGGTGGTTTCCGAATACAGTAGATCACAAGACCTGTAGAGTACAATGTGCTATAGTACGATGTCACTCAAAATTCAGTTAGTTTCCAGCTCAAGGATGACCTCTTCACTTGAAGGCGGTTTAAAATTACGTTTCTTGGAGCACAGAAGGGCTTGGTAGCTGTAGTATTAGTTAGGTTAGGTTTGAATTATCGTCGCACTAGAGCTACACGAGGGCTATGTGTAGTATTAGTAATAAGAGCAACAATCAAATCAAATAGAAAAGTGTTTTATTTAGTAAAACCCACATAATTTTATTCTTCTGCGCACGAGTTTTATTAAGTGCGAGATGGTGTTTCAAAGAGCCTACGGACAAGCACAGGGACAAGTATAAACAGTTTTGTCTGTATTCACCTACCTTCAAATTGAAATTGTTACTGGCCGAAAGTTTCAATAAACATTTAATGATTACTTCCACGTTTTTACTAGGGTTTAGCAATGAAATGATATTCTCCAAGCGTAGCAACCATGAATGGTGGTACCACGTCCCTCTGTTCTGACATACGAAAATACGTAGTTATTATTTTTTTTTATCTTAAACGGACGGACACGCGGACAAGGAGGAAGCGGCAATTAGAATCAAGCATTAATTGAAGAGCTTAGTGGAAGAACGTGCGAAGTGACATTTTCTAAAAAATTGAGATTTTAAAAACGTGCGAAGTGACATTTTCGAAAAAATTGAGATTTTTGTGTCAATGAAAATTTTATTCCCTCTTTTAAAGATAACAAGTTTCTCCTTTTTCATAAACTTAGTTAGGTATATTTTTTTACCGTTTGCAAGTACCGTTTTTAACGGATATAAGTGCAAACTAAAAACTTTATAGCTTATTTTCTCGTTTTTACCTTTTTGTCACTTAGCACGTTCTTCCACTAAAATCTTCAATAGTGAGGATAGTTTTCTGGTGTGGGCCGAGGAAGTTTCACGTTACAACCACAAGTGTCCACCATTCCAAAAATGTTGTCATTGGAGAGAAAGCTTACCGGGGATTTATTATTTCGAGTATATGATGACAGTTAGGCATTCCAAAATGATTTCTTGTAAGATTAGTTGACTACGTTTTGGGCGTAATATACGTTGATACAAAGTTCGTACACCCCAGCTATTTATAATGATGAGCACACAAAACATATATATTTGAGTATGCGAAAAACTCTCATTAAAAGACGTGACACAACCAGACTGCTACAGATCTATTAGTTAGATATCAGGTTGGATGGGAAGTTGCTAGAGTGAAGAGTATTGGAAGTAGCAACTGTACGGGTTTTACCTGGATTAACTTTTTTTAATGCGGTGTTTTGTGATTTTTGAAATCTATAATAATAAAAGAAAGAGTCTGTCTGTGTGTCTGTTTTTTTCATCGGATTGTAAAAGACCTACTTATACTGCCCTCAGAAATTCGAAATTTTTAAGATAGATTCCTTTTAATATTAACGTGGGCACCTGAGGCTTAGTTTTTTCATATTTGCTCCATTTTTGAAGAAAATTCGAATTTTCTGAAAAAAATACACCACTTTCGCTCAAATCCGATCATTTTTTCTCTTTCCTGATGCGATCGGCTGAAAAAATTAAATAAAACTTTAAACAAAAATATTTAAAATTCAAAATGTTTATTTTATTCTTTTGCCATTACTTTCAGAAACTTCATTCATTATTTGAAAAATAATTGACATATTTCAAGTGACGTAATTCCGCCAGTCTTCATTCCCGGATTTCATTGTGGGTTTATTTGATGTTTTTTTTCATTGATTTTTCTGTTGACTGCATGTATGCATATTTAAGCAATAAATGTATACTTAAGCTATTACTGAACTATGATGGTTAATAAAGGCCATCGCACTAGAGCTATTAGTGTTTTATGTCTTTATTTTTTTGCCAAATACGTTGCCAAACTCGCCAAATTATTAACTAAAATTCGCCAAATAGGCAATTTCTTTTATAAATAATTTATAAGCTGGTCGGTTGTTCGAAGGTCATTGTGTTAGAGCTGTATAATGGGTGTGGGTAGCTAGATCTATTTTCTCGCCAAATTATTTCCCAAAACGCGCCAAATGAGCTAAAAGGTTTTATGTATTTATGAGGGAATGGTGATGACATTTATGAGTGCATTTTATAGCGTATTTTTCATTTTGGAATTTTAAGGCAATGGAACCGAATTTTATAATTTATAACGAGCGGGAACAACAATAAGTTTATGATCCTATAACGGGGTATATGGTACACATATTTGGAATTTATTTGATAATTTTTTATTCCGTGCGAAGAACGGGTATAAATTTGCTAGTTTAATATATTTTATTCAGTATACCTGTCGTATTCACTGATCATAAAATGGGATAAAGGCAGTTACATAGAAAATTAATATTATATTAAAGATGAGTTGTTTCCTTTCAAATTAATGCAATTGAACTTTAATTACGAAATGGATATTAATTTAAAGGATTTTACTACTTTCCTATTTTTTTTTAATTCGAAAGAATTTTTAAAAACTGAAAAAGAGGGTATTAATATGCTGGAGATTCCATCTGTAGCCCTTCCCCTTCTAAAATCGGTTCTATCCGACGAATATTAAAAATTCTTTTTTCGTTAGAAAGGTTTGATATTAACAGACTATCTTTTATACAATTTGTCTGTGCCAAGATGACTATCTGTTTACCTGTCTTCCGACCAACTACCCATTTAATTTAATTGAAATTTAATTTTTAGTCATTTAAATCTCTATTGCTACACCAACAATAGCATGAGAAACTTCTATTTATTTAAAATTAATATTTAAAGAAATTTTATTCGTGTTCTTGGAATGACGTCAGAAAATGTAGCAATTTATTAGTTGAATATTCATTATTTGTTAGCTAAGAAAGCAACACATCAGCGTTCCATTTTTTTGCATAAAATGCTGTTTAGTATTAATTTACATTTCTTCATTAAAAATGTAGTTTGAGGTTGTTTCATGTTTGATTATTACAAAAGATTTTGAAAATATCGGGATTTTACAAAATTTATTCTCCGTATACTTTTTTAAAAAAGAGAGGCTTGCATCATTTAAGGCGTCGCAGACATTTATGAACGCGCCAAATGTCCCCGGAACGCCATAATAGGATTTAAAACAAACAATTTCACATAGTTATTCTCCGAACTGCAATTAAATATAGCAAATGATAATTTAATGTTAATTTACCAAAGAAAATTAATGAAATATCCGATTTTGGCTTTTAAAAGTTTAAGTAACAACTAAATGTCGTATTTGACGATTTCAGCTTCCACACTACGTTTAAAAAGTAAAGGTGAAAGCTTTTATAAAGGCTATGTCTGTATAAAGGCTATGTCTGTCTAATTAAACAAATTTATGGTGTTAGGGATTTTTTCTAAGGTGTATAAATCTTGTGTTTAAGTGGTTCGAAATGACAGTTACTTTTGCAGATTTACTTCTTTTTTTTAGTATAAATGAATTTCATTGAGTATTTAAGAAACAGTAAAGTGCGTTATTTTAGTTGTTAAAGAACTTTCTGTCTCCCTATCCTATGCTGATCTATTTCTAGCTCTTAATAAAAAACAAATTCTCCACAATATTAAATGACGTAAATGATAACATAAAAAATTATCTAGTTAATTTTTAAACATTTGATTCTAAATTGATATAAACTAAAATACCAATTCTTTATAGCTTAATAGCTTGTTTCTACTCCATTCAGCAATAATGGGACAAGTAATTTTCTAAAGAAAACTGTGAATTAGGTAACATGCGCGGCATAAGGAAAACATTCCTAAAAAATAACTTATCCTTAACCATCTTCATGTTAAGTTGTTATCTTCTAACCATGATTGTGACATGTGTGTTAAAGCAGACAATGAGGTTAATTTTTCTCAACAACTATTGGAGAGTGCTGATTGATTAGGGAATTGAACTGCAGGCTGATTAAAATTAGGATTTAACATGCTTGCAAAAAGAAAACTATTGTTAGACTATTGAATTTTGTTGGAAGTAAGTGAAACACTGCAGAAATGGAGCGATGGAGTAGACAAAAAATATCAACGATAGTGCCTGTTTCAGTAAAAGTTTGTTGCAATTAATTTTTTTTGTTAAATGGTGTTACGATTATTTGGGAATTGAACCAGTGAACAGATTTTCAAATTTTTCTTATTTAATAAAAAAAATATATGCCATTATGATTTTTTCCGTAAAGTTGAAGGTCGCTTGGCTTCCACCACGTTTAAAGAGTAAAGTTACGCAAAAAATAGCAGTGAGGATACAAAGTTTTACAAAATAATATACAGTGTTTTCATTACTAAAAATGAACCTCAACTATAATTGATCTTAATGTGAAGAATTTCGAAATTAAAGAAGTGCATTGGTAGTTGGAAGTTTTGTTGAGCTGAAGTTGAAAAAACATTAATATGCATTGCTTTTTACAATTTAAAAATTGGGTAACAAAACTAAACTTTTAAATTGGCAAAAAATATTGTTAAAATAAATTATGAAAAGTAACTTAAAAGATATTTAATTTTTTAAGATAAACCCCCATATCTGTTTTTAATGCACTAAAATTGTAGTAGGCATATTTCATCTGATTTCCATTATCCCCTTCTCTTTTCAATGTTTCTCTAAGCTATATTAAAATGAATGATGATCATGATACTTTTAAAATAGCGAGTTTACAAAGAAAGCAATTATTTAATTTATGGAATCCAATATTTATATCTGCTTCCTAGAAAATAAGTAACAAATGACTTGTATTTAATTACATTCCCATCTAATAAATCCGGAAAAAGAAACATCTCAATAAGACGGATGCTCTGATCACATTCTTTCCCCAGAAAACAAATATCAAAGATTAAATAAATTGAATTCCGTGATACCAGAGATATTTCTCTTGCAACGAAACAATAAAAAAGTGCAACAGCATGCCAATTTTACAAGTTTCCCTAAAAGGGGAGGTAAAAGTGTACATGTGACCATGGGCAGATAAATAAAAAAAAGGAATTCCAGGCAAAAAAAAGAGTAAAAGTTAGCTTTTTTTATCGATTTTCTGCCAAGGACAGAGATTTTAGTGACCTGATTCGCTCCGGAAAACAGAATTAAATGAAATAACAGAGAAGCACAGAAGTCCCATTTGAGGAGACCCTAGTGGATGGATGTGTAAGAAAATAACATCCCGCCTCTCTCCACATGATATTTAACATTAGTAAAAACTAATTGTTCTAACATTCATAATGAAACCGACTACAGTCAAACCTAGTTAACAAAGTAACCTAGAGCAATTTCGTCCCAAGCATATTTCGTGCTAAGCATAGCAATTGCAAATGTTCACCGCATTACTTTCAAATAGCACAATATTTGTATAGAATACAGGACGGAGATCGTAATAATAAAGCGCTATAGTAAGATCCATTGAGGCATAGATAAATCCATTGAGGCATAAAGCTTCAGGTCTGACATCATTGTCGATATAGATACGTATTATTGCCTCAAAATTTTACTAAACCAAACACTATCGATGAATTATTTTGTCTACTAAATCGCTCCATTACTCCAGTGGTTATCTCTATGGTTTCAATTACTATTACAGCAAAATTCAATAATCTAGAAGTGGTTCTTATTTTACAACCATGTTCAATCCTAATTATAATCAATCTGTTTGGATTAATGCAATGAATTTTTACCGTCTTTGGATTAATGCTTTTCGAATTTATTTGTTTTTGTATTAAAATTTGGATTTAATGCATCAATCATCATGCAACTAAAATTTATAGCATCATTGTTTGGCTTAGCTCAAACTATAAGAAACATAGTTATCTAAAACCAATACAATAAATAAGCAACTGTTATTTGAAAAAATCTAATTTGAAATACAAGTAGAAACTGGAAAGGCCCAGTGGTGGTTTAATGTCCTTTAATGGAGATTGAGTAAGGACGGTCCAAAAGAGGGTCGTTTATATAAATATCAGGCTGGACAGATTGGAAAAGCAGCATGAGAAATGTATAGATTCCACTACAGGAGACCCTAAATGGAAGCTTTAAATATTTCTCATCAATAATACCCAAGAGACTAAACACTAGCCTTTGTTAAACTAATATTCATTATTTAAATGTTAATAGTAATCCCACAGCCAATTGGTTTAATAGATTGGTCTTAAAGACTAGTAAATAACGCGATTTTCAATTATCGGTGAAAGTATGTAAAAATAAATAACGAAAAAGCTATTGAACAATATGTTTGAGTGCACAAAACTTCGAAAAGCCTGATAATTTATTCTAGCAATTGAACCCTATAGGGCTCATTTGTGAGTACCATTAATACTTCAGTACTGAACAAAAAGTTAACTTTAATTTTTAAAAAATTCGTTTTTCGTGTAACTTAATTTGTCCTGACAATGGTGTTCCTTGTCTTAGATTTTTTTAAAAGATAATTTCAATGTCAGAAAAACAAACGTCCTATATTTTAGCTACTGGACATCATTAAATGGGTTAATCTTTAACAAGTATTGATATATACCTTACAGCCATCTAGTTTTCTACAGCCTTATTTATAAAATATACTATCTAATAAAATATTCATGTTGAGGGGAAAGGTTTTTAATTTATTAAAATATATAACAATACCTTTAGCGTAATTTAAAAACAAAAACTGCAAAATATATATATTAAATTTCCTATTTAATAACTTTTGCCTGTTAAAGAATTAAACATTAAACACAATTTATCCATTTCCGAGAATTTCATTAACAGCTGGAAAAGGCAAGTATTATTTTGCGAAATATGTTGTGCAAGCACTGCGTGTGGATTTAGTATTTATAGAAGATCAAATGTCATTGCAAAAAGCCATATTTAGGTGACATGTCCTTACCTTCACTAACGTATTATTGCAAAGAATGTGTTTCGGAAGCTGTACTAAAATACTATTGATTTAATATTTATTCGCGTGTAAGCAATGTATTTAATAAGAATATATATTTGTTAAGAAAACACGACCACTAATAATTAATTTGAATTATTAAAGAATAAGGAGTCTTGGCTACTTTTTTTAAAATAAAAATTAAAGTTAGTGAAACTCACTTTTAAATAGAATTCAGTTAAACAATTTTTATTACTTTTTAGGACTAAAATATCTATTTTTATTTTAAATAAAAATATTTTTGATATATTTCAATGATGTATATATACTGGCCGAATTTCTAATTTTTCTTAAATTCAAAATAGAAATACTTTTCTTGAGCAACTTTTTTAATTTTTCATAATTTCAGAAATGTCCATGAAAATGTGTGTTTTGTTAATAACTATTTTTTTTACAGTGTAATTTTTGATTTTGTATTTTCTAGTGGTTTTTGTTAGTAACTCTCTCCCCCCCCCCACCCCTTTCATTAATATGATGAGATTTATGTTCATATCGGTTATTTTCTGTATTCATTGTTTAATCCTTTATTTTGTAAGACTCCGAAAAACGCAGCTCTGCCGTAAATAGTAGGATTTTTATTAAACTCTTGCGCCGTACTTTTTATGCGTTATTCTATGGAAATTCCTAGACATTGGTATCTTTAAAGATTTTTTTAGAAAAAATTCTTTATGTTTTTTGTGTGATAGAAAAACATGCATTTTAAGATTTGCGTCAAAAGTATGAAGTATGTATTTTTATAATACTAGGATATAGTTTTCTTTATTTTCGTTTTTGTAGTACGGAGGAATGCAAAAACAATAATTGCACTTTAGTTTATATTTTTTAAGGAATTATTTATATAAAATAAAATTTTTACAAAATTTTTAGGTGCATTACATTTAACTGCATGTTGTTTGCGAAAAACTAATGAGTTTGAGCTTTGAAATAATAAAATTTAAACTCTGAATCAAGTTTAAATTTCACCTTTTAAATGAAATGCAGTGAGCTCTAAAATCCTCATACTGAAAAACTATCGCTAAAACAATGTGTATAAAACCTTATTCAATTTTAATCTCAAGGTTAGTTTCCTTTTAAAGCTTTTTTTATACGTTTAAATGGGAATTAACTATTTGGCGTCGTATTCTGAAATGGCGCAGGTTTCCTTAAATAAGTCTAATAAGCCGCTGCATAAACAACACGTTTCGATTTGACAGGCGTTGCAGCTATATAAATGGGGAAAATCCTATTCACGTAGTGAAGAAATCAAAGATAAATGTAATGAAGTGACATCATGCATCAGGTTTAGATATTTCGAAAGAAAATTAAGAATGCATTTGAAGGGGAAAAGAATACTCAAATCTCGTAAAAATTTCCAAAAGATTTTCGTTACAAAACTATCAAAACCGTATTGAAAATGTAGTTAAATTATGCCTTGAGGTAAAAAAAAAAGTCAAAGTGGTACAAAATATCATAATTAAATATACATAAAATACATTCTCAAGTAAAACTTCTTTCACGAAACACGTGTTTATTATGAATCAAGTTATAAACAAAATAGATAATAAAATTTTAATAATATAAATTGTTAACATATTCCAAATATATCAAATAATATTCCAAAGAATTTACATTTAAAGAATATTTTGTTGAGATACCATTTTTTAAGCTTTATATAAATATATTATATGTAATCCGTTTTTAAAAGTATTTAACAAAATAAATAAATTAATAATATTGTGCAGACTTGTTTGCAAACAAAACATGTTTAAAATATATTACACATATTAAAAAAAACATCAATCAAAAAGCCAGAAAATTACAGAGTCAGCTAATTTCGTTTTAATTAATTACTAATGCAATAAAAAATTATTATGAAATGCTTTTAAAAAATTCAAAAGTTAAATTATTCAATTAGTTTAAATATTTTACATTAAATTCTAATAATTAACTAGTTCAAGTAATTCAAATATTCACTGTGTTTCTTTACAAATGTGCTATTATTAGTACGATAAATTTATTAGTTAAGATTTTATAAATGCAATCCTATCCTATCAAATGCTATTAATTTACGTATAAAAATTTATTTGAAGTTAAATGTTTTTATTTTTATTTGGAGCAAAGAAAACTAATCGCTTAATTGATCGATAGAGGGCAGTAGTACAGAAACTTGAAAGAAAACCTTCTTTATCTGACAATAAACTAAGAGGAAAAAAACGTAATTTCAGACAGCTGAAATCATAGAGCTGAAATGCTTTGGCCTTAGTCTTACAGAGTAACAAACTTAATAAATCGTAAAAAAAATGAAAAAAAATCGCTGAAAAAGTTCTTAGGAACGAAAATAGTGCCCGCCAAAAGAATTTAATAAAAGATTGATTATCATTATTATCATAAAAATTATCTATAAATACTTCGGATGCAACACACTTTTTTGCTATTAAATGGTTTGATTGCATATGGTTATGGAAACCTTTAATCTAAATGAAATATTTTCACAAGTGCTGCATTAATTTTTCATTTTTATTTTACTTAAAAAAAGTTGGTAAAAAAGCTTAGAAAAAAACCTAAATTGGTTATTTTAAAATAAAATACATTTTAGAATATTATCATACTCAATGTAGATACAAGATAATGCAAATGTTTCGAATTTGGTTGGTATAGACATTATTTTTTGTTGAAAATGATTACTTATATATGGTAAAGAAAATCTTTAGTTAAAATTTAATGCTTTCAATTATGCAGTATAAACTTTTGTCTCACTATTAACTAATTTATTTTTAAAAAATCAAAATTGGTTAGTTTGAAATATAAAATATCAAGAGCAATTCAGTCTCAACTTACATTTAAAAATATCATAATGGGAATATTTCTTATGATGTCATGCTCTCCATACTGCGATTTCATTGGTTGTTTTGTTTTCTTTGACAAAGTGTTGAAACAAGCTCATTGGTTTTTTATAACGTCACGCTCTCCGAACTGCAATTTCATTGGTTTTTTTGTTTTCTTTGACAAAGTGTTGAAACAAGCCTATTTAATATTATGTTTAAAAAATATAGAATATCGAATTGAAGCAAAAATAATTATTATAATTGAATTGAATTATTAATTATTAAATTTAAGTATTATTATGTTCAAAAGTATATAAAATGGAATAAATTGGAATTTTGTGTTTTCGAGAAATAAAATATTGATACTCTAATTGAATGTTTTGAATTATAAATGACGATTGATCTTTATTCTTTATAAACCAGTTGAATATTTTATTGTTATCCCATTCAAATTAATAAATTAATTCATTTAAAACTTCTGTTAGGATGCAAATTTTTTTTATGTCTTTTTAAATTCAGACGTGTTTTGACATTTAAGGGTATTAAAAAGGGAATATATCTCTTTTTAGAGAAGTTCTAGAAGATTTAAAATGCGAATATTAAGGAAATAAAAAATTATTTAAAATCCTTCATGGCAATATTTATTTGGTATTTCTGATAAATTTAAATAACGGTTAAGTTTCAAAGACTAAATTAAGTAATGGGAAAAAAATATTCATATTAATAGACCTCTACTCAAAATATAAGAAAATATGGGATGAAATATAACATATTTTACTTTGGCAACTTTACCTAAAATATGAGTGGTAAAAATTGTGATACCTTTTATTACAGACTCTTTGAAACATTAGTTTTCAATTTAAAGAAATAAAGTAATTGAATTTTCTTTTTAGATTCTTACAAGGAAAAATAATTAAACTGAAAATGTTAATGGATGTTCTCTTTGAAGTAAAAACAAAACAAAAAACATCGTGATAATTGTGAGCTAACATCAATATAGCACACTAGTAAGAACCCTTCTGCAACACAGTGTTTCAGAAATAAGTTTCAGTTCTAAAATTAGCGAATGTGTTTTCCCAATAAGTTACATTCTGCACACAAATAGTAATCAGCATATTATTTACAGAAGTAAGACTCGTATTGCGAACGAAGTAATTAGTTACAGGAAGTGCAAATTAAAATCTCAAAGTGACGTTGCGTCGAAGGTCTTTGTATCCCATTACATAAAAGTGTTAGCAAATGAATTGCAAGCTCGACGTTTCCTTTGTTTTAAGCATCCTTCGCCACGAAACGCATACGTTTTGTAGTTAAACCATTTTCCGAAGTATGTGGACAAGTGACGTAAATGACATTATTTTTGAAGAACCTCGTTAAAGAACTTGAAGGGGTGCCTATATGGGCGAATGAGCCCGATCGACCGCGGGTCTCCAAACCAAAGTGTCTGTGTTGATCCAATGGAATTTTTGTTTTTCAAGCCACATTTCTCCAGCTGTATTGAATATTTTTACAAATGTTTTATATGTATGATGCATGTAGCTGACTTACAGTTCTCTATACTCCCACTTTGGGAAATTGGTTCGAATATTTTGTGTAAAATTATTTATTGAAAATTTTAAAAAATGTTCCAAACAATTATAAAAAGGGGGATTATAGAGACCTGTATGTAAGCTACATTTATCATATAAGAAACAGTTTGCAAAACTATTCAATGCAGTCGGAGAAATGTGGCCGGAAAATAATTTTTTTCCATTGGATTAACATAGAGGCACTTTGGTTTGGAGATCCGCGGTCAATCGGGCTCATTAGCCTTTAAACCATTTTTCAAAGTACGTTGAAAAGTAATGTAAATGACAACATTATTTTTGAAGAACCTCACTTTCACGAACAGAATTTAATGTTAATTGCCCAAGGAAAATCTTTGACTTTAAATTGGTAAATGATTAAACTCTCATCACAATTAATCACAACCCATTAAAAAGCAAATGAAACTTCGTATTATTCTAAAGTTCATCTAACGCTGCGTACGATGTCGCCCTTAACGGTTGCGTTGGGTGCCTGCTCAGGTGTCGGCTCGTCACTTGACTGTGGTTCTAAAATACGACACCCGTCGCCAATAGCCCTCGTGTAGGTCTAGTGCGACGATAATTCAAACTAACCTAATCTAAAGTTCATCACTTAATTCTTTTTTTTAAATAACTAAACATCAGATAGATAAAAAAAAAAATAATGATTTTTAAAAAAAATCGTGCTAAGCGGATTGATTCCATGAAACGGGATTAATGTTAAGAATTTTTTTAGCATTACCTCAAAATGCTAATAAAAATCTTAACATAATATAACCTTTAAATGAAATAACCTTTTCATTCAAAACTTTTGTTAGGATACTAAAAATCAACATTCTGTATGTCAGTTTCAATCCAATGTTTGTTTGCCAGTTACAATCAAAGGTTTGTTCGTCTTAACAGGCCTGGTATATGCTTTCAGAATATTTTAAGATAAATTTCATTTTCAGCGAGTTCACATTAACGTGGTTCAATTTTAAAATTACTGAAATAAGGTGATAAATAAATCGGTGCTATTTTAAAGCCATCGATAGAGCTACAATTTAAGCAAATCCATGACATTTCCAACAGAATAGGGTCTTCATTACATTCCGCTAATTGACACAACGTGAGGTCGTTTCATGTCACTGAAGCGAAACCTTTGTTCTCACCTGTCCCCGAATCGACAGATCTTATTTGTTTTCATCAAAGTGGAACACCCCTTAATGAGTTTAACGTGAATTTGTAATGATGCTGCTCTACTTAGGGTTTAAACTATTGCATTAACGATTAACAGGAATTTGGTATTGAGTTAATGAAATAGAAGTTTAGGAAATGCGAATCGGAACTCAATTAAGATATTCGTAGTTTATTAAACGGATATTGATCGCCAATAATTATATAATTCCTTTATTTTGTCTTATTTTGGGTTGAATCTATTTAATTTCACACGGTGATGGACCTCATAATTTAAATCCCAGTCAAGTGACGAAGACGATACCTGAGAGAGCTGGCACAAAACGCATTCTTCAAGTAACATCGCGCACATATTTTCAAAATCGTATAACATCTAAATTTTCATTATTTTACTAAATTATTTTATAAAACCTATTGAGAAATAAGCAAGTAGTAAATTATTAAATAAATTATATTTTATATAAATATTCCAGGTTTTTAAAGGTACAGATTTACAAAGCTACGAAATGAATATAATTATGCTAGTTCTTGCAAAAACCGTCAATCTGATTTATATCTTCATCTATGCCCCTCAAAACATTGAGAAAAAATTTTAAAAAAATACAATCTAATTACTGATAATTTATTAACTTATGAGTTCAAGCAATTTCAAAAGAAAAATTAATAGTTCAACAAAAAGAAAGTACTACAGTGACCAGATTGTTCAAATATTGGATTTTTTTTGTCTATTAGAATTTCATATTTGTAGACTGGGAAGACCATAGGTAATTGTGATTTTGTTAAGTTGCGGGGCGGGGAATTTTTTTATTATTATCTCATATAAACACACTACATTATTACCATATATGCATATTCCAACCTCATGCTAAACACTACGTTGCGCAAATTCATCTGCTGTACAGTTAAAACTTTTATTTGTTCGTCTTTAAAAATCGGGAAATGATTTGATATTTTTAACCCGGGAGCACTCGTCGGATATCGGCGACATATTTAAACAATGATTATTTAATTAGGGATATCTCTGCAGTAGACAAATTTAAGACACAAGTTGATTTAGTGACATCATATTCAAATCGAAATGTTGGACGCACTTTGAAAAAAAAAATCAGGTACACAAGAATATTAGTTCTAAAAAATTCTTGGAGTGTCAAACACGCATTATAAAATAGTTAATAGCAAAATAAGAATGTCGTTCATATTTTTAAAATAAATACTTAGTCTTTTTCTTTGTGTCTCTTATTAAATTAAAGTTTACGAATTTATCATCAGTTAACTGTGAGAGCTGTGCAATATTCCAGCTTGGATTTTTTTCATATAACTCATAAGTGAAACAGTTTATAATTTTTATTTTTGCATTCGTAGATGCATTACAAAGCGTGATACTGCAGATTAAAAATACTTTTAAAATCAAAAGTCACTAATTTTTATAAAATATAAAATTTAAACTAGACAGGCAAATTAACATAAAACGTTTAAGAAAACATATATAATAAATATAACATATTATTATATTACATATTTTTCTTTAAAAAAAATTCGAAAGTCATTTGTTACTTACCTCAATTTCCTGATCATGGATTCGTGTCTAAAAGTCTTTCTACCGGTTAATGAATTAAAAAACGCATGTTAGGTTCCTTTGACGTCGCTTTCTCCAATCAATACTAAAGCAGATGGCCTAAGGACACTCCGTCTGCACACACATTCTACCTATTCTTACAGTGCTCGTCAAAATAAAGATTCATGGTTCATCCGGATAACCAGAATGGTCCGGATAACTGAGAGTAGAATGGTTGATCGAGGGGGGTTAATACGATGCTTGATTGTTCGGTTCGTGATAGTGCGGCGATGTTCGCTACTTCCTCGATACGAAAGGTGCTGCGGCAAAAATGACAACAAACCGACGCGCCCTCTAGTGGCGAGAAAAGAAAAGATATTACGGCGCTGACATTGTTATGAGAGAAAATTAGAGACGGTAACGACTGTTTTTGAATGAAGAGTAAAAATGATTCATGGTCCATTATATTGCTTTCCTATCAAAAGTTGTGTATGAGAAGCGTCCACAAATACAACGGTTTGCTACATTACTGAACTTAAACTTTATTTTAAATCACTGCTAAACCTAAATATTTCCTATTAATTCATTGCTATTGAGTACAAAATTAATTCTCTAGGCGATTCTTTGATTTTAAACAAAAATGAAACATAAAAAGACATTAAAACGATTTGTTTACCTGAGTGTAGTAACTCCAACAGTTTCAGCTTACAGATATGAACACATTAAAAAAAGTTTGAATCCAATAACAAGGTATAAATATGCTAATGATAAAAAATAGCCTAATTTAAAAGTAATGTCAAATTAAATTTTTTCTGAATTTGTCGTATATATTTTTCTCTCCATTTTACTCAAACTCGGTTTCTAGTATCGAGAATTATTAATATCATGTATGAATATCTTCTTTTCCTGGACAAAAGATTTATTGATTTTCTTGTTAAATATTTATCAGCGCTGGATCTATATTTTGAATCACAGAACTGTATGTATCAAGTTTCTTACAATACTTAGAAAAAAAATCGTTATCAACGCCCATTGTATCTTTTTAAGTGGATATTTTTTTTTATTATTATTCTCTTTCAGAAATATATCAGTACTAGTAATGCTATAAAATATATATATTTCCTATCAAATATAATACATCAAATATATTTTTATCTATATTAAATTGGGCAGAAATCCTATTTATAAAAAGAAAGTGAAAGATTATTCACAATGAAGGAATAATTTTACATAGTTTTTTGAATAACACATAAAGCTTAAAATTTATGAAATAAGTTTTATAAAAAAAATGTTTCACTCAAAAACTGGAAATACTTGTTTAAAGAAAAATAGTTGCAACAATTTATAATCATCTAATAGGCGAATTTCCTACTCAAAATAGACAGAAGTTTATTTGCAGGTAGATTTAACATATAAATTCATAACCTAATTGTTTTCTTACTATCTATATTTATATCGATCAGAGCGTAAAAGGAATTGCAAATATCGAAATGAACTTATTATTTTGTTAAATGAATAACTTTTTGCCATTTGTATGTTAATTCTTTACTGCGCTTTATCGATTTTTGAATCTAGCACCATTTTAAAGCTAATTAGGTTGACCCGGGGTAATTATTGGACATGGAAAATCGGGGTAATTAATGAACAGGGCCCAAAAACCATAATGCATCCTAATTTATCGCGTCTAACAAACCACAATTTGTTAATTGCATATCCAGCAATGCTCCGATTAATTATTGGGTTGAGATAAGTACTTTTTCTCAAAAAATATATTAATAACCCAAAGTGCTTGAAAAACAATGGTTTAAACTTTTGTTCCATCGATGCCAAATAAAAAAAATAAATTGTAATGCTCAGTCTTAGATATGTTAATGGAGCTGGATTGTGCTGAAAAACACCATTGTAGGATGAATAGTAACATTATGACATGCATGTTTAGTTACGGGGTAATTATTGGACAAAGCGGGGAAATTGTTGGAAATGCTATGGGGTAAGACAGACAGCATCGCAATATGCTTAAATTTACTTGGTATAGTTTGTGTGATTAAGAAACACCATCTACGCAATGTTTGAACTTGGAAAGAGAAGAAATTTAAATGTTTGGTAATTTTTACTAGCTTTCACTGTTATACATTTTTTACCAAAGCCCTGTAGGGTTACATAATTTTTAAATACACAGTACTATAGTACACACCATATCACACAATTTACCCCTTGTAGCTAGTCTAAATACTGTACAGCTCAGAGTAGCTAGTCTAAATACTGTACAGCTCAGAGTAGCTAGTCTAAATACTGTACAGCTCAGAGTAGCTAGTCTAAATACTGTACAGCTCAGAGTAGCTAGTCTAAATACTGTACAGCTCAGATTGAAAACTACTGTCCAATAGTTACCTCAATTTGCGGGGTAATTTTTGGACACATATTTTTTTCAACTTCTACAGAGGAAATAATAAATTTCAACAATGGTACCCGACAGATATATCTAATAGTCATTACGAAAAAATTTACTGGTTAGAAAATTTCATAAATGTGGGAGCTATGGTTAAAGTTTGATTTTTGTCCAATAATTACCCCGTGTCACCCTAGATAAATTCTCCTACTTAAGGATTTGAAGCACACCTTTATAAAAATTGACGGCAATCAAACTCTTATATAGCCAATTTAATTTAACTGCCATACCATTTAATTTAACCCATTTTAGCCTATTTAATTTAACTACTACAGCTAAAACAGTTCCTATTTTTTGTAAAATTGAATCTATTTTCAGAAAATAATCTGTGAATAATATCGTAAGAGACAGATTTTAAAGTCTAAAAAATTTGAATCTGTTGACACAAAACTATAACGCGGATTCCCCTCCATAACAAAAAAAAACTATTTAGCTTTTATTAAACCAAATCAAACAACAAATAAAGAAAACGAGTTTTAAGACCATGAATGAAAAACATCTATAAAAACATTAAAAATATAAATTTGCATAATAATGGACATAAAAACGAATCGTGTTTTTGGATAGCATCCAGTTTTGACTAAATAATTACCACATGCTGTTTAACATAACGCATCGGGCCCAATAGAACTCATTTAGGAGAATGGGTGTTGGGTGGATATCTGTATCTGGGTAATTGTTAGCGTTTATTTAATTTGAATGCGGAGAACGAATCATGTAATTGATGGTTGTGAGATTAATTAGCACGTGCGTGTTACTAGAAGGAAAAAAAATAATATCACCAATGACATGTGGAACTCATTTTCATTAATAGGTTATGCTTTGATTGTTGTGTATGCTATAAAAATAATGTTCTGTTTTTTCAAATGCAGATAACTTTTGTTTTTAAGTCTTTTTTTGTTTTTTAATTCGAAATAATTTTTTTTTTAAAAAGTGGAAAGTAGGTATTGACATCATGGAGATTTCAGTTCGTCCGTCTGTACTTTCCTGTCAAATTCGGTTCTTTGCACCCGATATAAAATTATTATTCTTGGTTAGAAAGGTATGGCATCAGTTACTTATCAGTAAGTATTAAAGTAACAAGAAAGTCGGCTATTCTAGTTCTTTCAGAACTTCTTGTTTATTACCAAATAGTCATTTACTTATGTTAGAAAAACCTATGAAGCGAAAAAGTTTATAGATTCTGTTTTCCTACAATACGTTTTAATATCATTTTCAAATAAAGCTATGAGATAATTCTATTATAGCTATGATTTTAACAGCAATACAAACCTTTTTGTTTAAATTATAATTCAATGCAACTTTTTGTAATTTGAAAAGTAGGTTATTCTAAACTTAATTTTTAGCAAGTCATTAGGCTTATTATTTATTTGAAGAAATGAGTCGAGTTTAAAAAATACATTGTCAAGTATAATTGGAAACATAGATATTTTATTGTGTTGTTAGTTAAGCAATAGTACGGAGTGATATCGACCTTCTTTTGGAAGTAGGAAATATTATCTTTTGACAATTTAACAAGTAATTATGAATTGAGCAAAACTTTTTTTTCAATTTAACATAAAACACATAATGACAATTTTGCGTTATATGGTATTGAAAATTACTTTGCCAATATTAAACAATGCATTTTCAGATGCATTATTGTTTTTACATAAATATGTATAAAAAATTCTATTTTTCTCTTTCTATTAACGAACTCTGTTGTTTCTCCCTAGTGATATAGGTAGAACAGGATTATTTTGCAGAATTTGAAAACAAAAGTATACGGAATAATCGCAGATGTTCATTTTAAAACATATTGGAAATCCATATGCTAAAAATTCAATAATGTTGTATTTACGCAATGTAAAAAAGGAGTTAATCAATTTATTTGCAATATTACTCGTGAGTAAATTGAGTTAATTTTAAAACGTAAAAGTGTTTTTTCACAATATTAAAATTGTTGAAGTTATTTCCCAAATTTCTTCATTGTCTATAACTCTATTTTTTAGAGCATGAACTTTGCTTGATTTCTTTGTGCCCCACCCAAGTTTGTCGTAATCTCAAACACTAAAATGTGTTATTTGCTGTGGTTGGCATTAAAAAAAATTCATATCTCGTAACTATAGTTTATAACGCATATTTCATTATTATATGGTAATGAATCGTGAAATAAAACAATACATTAATTATTTTTTCAAAAGTTTTTTAATTTTAGAATTTCACAATGAAAATATAACTTTATTAAAGTATATTATCAAGACAGGTTGAAATGCCAGATGAATCTTCGACTTTTGAGATAGGTTAGGGTTATGTGTTTTCTTGCCAAGCTAACAAAGTTATCCCCTTTTGGACCTCTACCCTACTTTGCCATGAGTTCCCTAATGTTTTGGTGATAAACCCCTCTGACTTGGTGACACCGAGTTAGTATACTGCAAAGTTATATTTTTCTTTGTTGATGTTACTGTGTGTCAAGGGAGAACAACCAGGAATAACTTTTGGCCGCGCGTTTATTTTAGATGCGGAATGTTTCATAAGTTTTTTTCTCTCTTTCACAATTCTTTATACTGGTGTTTACAGAAGGATAAAATGTTTAGGGTCAAATGGAATGACATGTTTCATGGCAGAAAGACGAATGGAATTGCTAGCAAAGCTACTAAAATTTCTGATTTCAAACAGTTTGTTTACAAACAAATTAAACATTTTGATCAAACTGAAAAGAACTTTGGGCTAATTTTATGCAAAACTACCCCTTTCTGTATGTATTGATATTATTTATTAAAACAAAATAGAAATCACTTTAGTTTAAATTTTAAAAAAATAAATATTTTTAACCACTTGCGGGATACAGACGTATAAACCCGAGAAGGGACTGTCAGTTTTTCCAGCAACTCATATAGTTTTTAAAAATTCATAAAATTTTCAATTTTATTAAATTTAAGATACTAAATACTGATGAGGTGGTTATAAAACTAATTACTACATGCATAAGAAACATCAAAAAGTTTAATCAATGAAATTGAAATGCAGTGACAAAAAAGTTTACAGTTCGATCAAACCGCTTATTGCTCAGAGGGTCAATTCATCTAAAAGATTTTCTTTATATTTAATGTTATAAATATTTTGTGGCAATACCTAAAATTATAATAATTAATTTTAAAAGTTGGGAAGAAAAACATGAAATATTCAGAAAGTTTCGATCTTAGGCATAGAAAAAGACTTTTTTTTCTCTCGCTACATTACTACAATGTTTAGTATAATGATTGAAACTATGCATAACCTAGAACATAACGTGACTTAGATAAGTAAAACGTTAGATAAATACATATAATAGAAATAATAATATATTATTATGTGAATGAATATTGGTGTTTGACTAAAATGCTAGAAAATTTGAGTTTACCAATGCCACTCACTCGTATACATGTGTACTTCTTGTTCCTTCCAAAATGTAATATATTTTAATCTAACAAAAACATATAAAAATGTTCAAAATAATATTTGAATGAAAATTAATGTTTTGAATTAAAGATATTGAAACAAATCCATATTTTAAATATCATTATTTTAAAGTTAAGCAACGAATTAAAAATTAAAAAAAATTAAAAGGAATATATAAGTTTTCGGTATTACTTGATAAAATCTATTTTCTTATCATCCAAAAATAATCTAATAAGACCATTTCTGTTGCCAGACTTAGATGAGGGTTAAATTAATTTCTCCTTCTATTTTAGAAAGTTTTCCTGCTTAGTTATTCTGTATGATCACGTCACTTAACTAGTCATGAATAAGGGTGTGGATCTTTCTGGGCGAACGTCAAAAATGTTGTTCTATAAGAAAAGTTTTTCCAGTTATGAAATATTAATAATACTATTTTTAACCATCAAATAATATACTGAAAATGTAAATATTAAAATATATAATTTATCTAGTTAACTGAAATTCATTTACATAAAAAAAACATTGGTTCTATTTTGAGATTTTTTTTTGTGGAGTTACATAATTTTATTTTATTATAAAATGATTTATTTGAATTTGGATTTTTAAACACAAAAAATAATTTCCCCAACTAAAAAACAGCATAGATAAAAAAAAACCACGAACTTAATTTTTTTAAGTAATACATTTTAAAATTACATGTGTCTATTGCATTTGAAATTAAACATTTATACGGTGAGGTTTATTTTCTTTTCCTATGTTATATACTATTAATTTACGAATCATATTTTGAAGTCTTTACAAAGTATTTTTTTTAAAACTAAAAATAGTGTAAATCCCAAATGACATATATCATAGTAGGAAAAAAAACAGGTAAGGTACTGAGATACTATCATTTAATTTTGAAAGATAGACAATAAATTTGTTAAAACAAGTTGCACATTAAATTTTTTTTAAGCCGAACGTTTTTTACTTGTACAAAAAATACAATTTCTTTTACCGAAATGCTAGAACTATAAGTTATTGAATTCGAACTTCTGTTTATTATTTACTACAATACCTAAATTTCAACTGAATTTTTTTCGAATAGCTTATAAAGTTTTGCTTAAACGGAATTAAGAATCCATAAAATTATTTGTCCTTGAAGAATTACATGCCGAAAAAAACATGTATAAAAGAAAATATACATTTGTGAGGTTATTATGAGACGAATTCAAAGGTCATTTCCTCTAACTTCTTTTCTTTTAACTCTAAAACAACATATGAATGCATTTAAATATATTACAAACTTTCAGAATTTTTTCAAACTTTTTAAGTAGAATATTTCAAGATAATTTGATACTTAACCTTTTCAGAATCTGACTTAATGAAATTCTGATGTGAAATATAACTTTAAGGAGACACGATACCAAAATATAAAAAAAGCTCAAAATATCAATTTATCATTTTTTACTCTGTAAATGGAATAAAGTATATAATGATTAGTTTTTTGCAAAAGTTTATAAATGTAAAAAAATACAAACTACGTTTACACATAATATGTAAAACAAATGTACAAAAATGTGTGTAATAATTAAAGTCACATAATCTTAAAAAGTAATGAAAACTGTAGGAAAAATAGGGTTTGGGAAAAGCCTACAAAACATAAAGTTTATAAATTTTTAAAGTAGTCCTTTTTCAAAAATGTTTTTTTTAATATGTGGTAAACTAAGAGTTACCTGTATCACCGATAAAAAATGGTTTTACAGCGCTGTAGCGCTGTTCAAAATTTGTAACATAATTGAATTGGAGTAATTTTAATACTTAAAAATATTTCAAACTTAAACTAGTTATAAACTAGATTTGGCATTATCTAGTTTATGGTATTGAATTGGTACCTCTTATAAATAAATATAAAACAAAAATGATTTTTATTTTACTTATTTTATAAAAGGAGTTAATGTTCGTTAGTAAATATAATTGGTAAAACGAATTATTAAATAATCTTTTCTGCTAAAAATGTTTTAATGCCAAATGAAACATTTGATTTTTTAAAAATTTCTTTAAAAATCACTCAAATAACCAATATAAAGGTTTATTCGTTACACATAATCAAAAATATTTTTACAGTTTTTAATAATTTATTTACAATATATTCTGAAATGCAAATTCAAGAAAAATAGATTTCAAGACATTTCAGACGTAAGTTAATTTAATTAGTGGCATTTCATTATTATTAAGATAATACGAAGATTTATTAATAAAAATATTTTCATACTTTTATGTTATTTCCTTATGTTCTTGGTATTTATGAATATAATTGTAATTTATATGTAGTTTGATTGACAAAGAATACGAAATTGGTTTTGGTTATCAAATATTTTCTAAACATCTTCGTCATATTTTTTATGCTTTTGCTTCATGAGCAGATGTTTTAACAAAATAGCATTTAATTGTTACGTACATTGCAACTTGTTAAGTTATCTTTTATTTTGTCTCTTTCGTATGTAATGTGAAAGATATTCAGTTATTCAGACTAAAATGCATTTATTATATTGTACTATTTTCATAAAAATTCAATATCTATCTTCAAGTAAATTGAAGTGTTTATGAATGCATGCTTCTTAACCTTTTCACTCCTAAAAGAAATCTAATGCATATATTCTTTCTATATTCCTTATATAAACATATTTTTCAAACAATTATGCACTTAGAAATATGTTTTGCAAGACATTTTGAAAAAAAAATGCGCCTAATATTTTCTGAGCGCACGTCAATTTAGTGGAGTTTGAGGTTTCAAGGGTTAAAATGCACTTTTTTGGAGTATTATGAATAAACAAGTTCTGTTAAAAAAATTTGTGATTAAAGACATTTAAACTTGTTTTAATCCAAAATATCCAATAAATTAGCCGCAGAAAAAAGCTTGTTTTTCCCCAAAACCTCCGAAATCTGCCTGACCTTCTTGATACGTCATTTTTCAAGACAAGTAATGAATCAGCTGCTTTGGTATTGGTATTTTTGGAAGGTCTGAACATTCTAGTTTAGAATACAGAAGTTAGCATTAAGAAAAATTAACTGAAGTAAACTCAAAAGTAAACTGAAATTGTGATGTGAATTCTATACAGGTCTTCGTATGTGTACATCTGGAGCGAAGAAGTTAAACAAGCACATAATGCATGATGTTAATAAAATTGTTTCCAAAAGAATTTGGAAGCGTTTTAGTTTTAATATTCGTTATATAGTTATATAGTTTTAATGCTCATTTTCTACGAAACACTTTCAATTTAAAAGCCACTCTCATTACTTAAATATGCTTAATTATGAATACTGTTAAATTAAGAATTAGGTCCATTGCTAGTTTAAATTATTGTTTGCTTATTTTTTTTAAAAATTATCGTATATTATAAATATGAAATTTTTATTTAAACAAATAGGTACGTTATTATTGTTTGCATGATACAATCAATTTCTTTGTGTTTTCTACTATGATTAATTTAACAAACTTCTTCATTTTATGCACTCGACCTGGAAGAACATTGAATATTTACCATTCGAAACTTTGGTATTTTTATATGTGAATAGGAAAACGAAATTCCTTTTAAAAAAAGACCGACACACGTTTGTTGTTCTCCCATTTCGTAGATTCTAATTTCCTGAAAGTCCAATTCAAATTACTTTCTCTGGTTTCTTCTTCCACGTTCGAAAAAGAACTGTTGACTAGAGCAAACTAGAAAGGTTTCTCGAGGTAATCCACATAATTTATTTATTTTTCTTGCGTAATGGGATTCTCTTCTAAACAAGATGACTTAACAAATTACAAAATGATAGGGGGAGTATTATGAAAAGTATGAAATCCGAGTATGTTGCTTAGTTAAAATGGCTCAGAGTAAATGTCACTCAAGTTTGAAACTTGCATATTCTAATTTCTGAAATCATGCACACATTCAAGAATCAAACATCTGGGGTTCATTTTTGAACATGTTTATGTCTTGCTTACATTAGAACTAATAGAAATGCGAAATAATATATAATATAAAAGTATATACTGAAGTAAATAAAACTATAAAACTTTTAATTTTTACATATGACAATTGTTGCAGACCAAACAACGATACAAAACAAATAAATTTTGCTATAACATTTAAAATTGATAATGTTTTAGGACTACTTTAAAATAATTTACAAGAATTTTCTTAGGTATTTATATTTTCAAATTTAAATGTACCGAGGAAATGGCTTTTGTCAAAAATGAAGTTTTGATAATTTAGAACAAACGATATTAATATATTTTGTTTTAAACATTTATTGGATTTGTTTACTTATTCAATACGATATTTACAAAACTTCTAAACCAGGATAAGCTGATTTTTTTTAAAAAAAAAATCTATATCCATAAAGGAAGAAGTCCTGTCTGACTGACTCACGTATCAACGTCGAGCCCAAACTATTGGAGGTAGTACATATTCCAAATTTTAGAAGCTTATTCCTTTTGTATTTGAGGCGTCATTTAAGAAGTGATAAAATAAAACATAAAAAACCTGCAGCTTCAAATTAACTCGACTCTAGGTTAAATAATAATGCGTTATTTTGTTTTAACTAACTAATTACAGCACATTTCCCTAGGTTTCATTCATTTTAGTGATATAACAGTTTTGATTTGTGTCCACCTACATTGTGATTTCCGCTCACAAAGCGTCTGGCCCATTGCATTCGGATATCCCCTTGATTAATTGTAAATTCTTCTAGGATATATCCGGTGCATAAGATAACTGTTACAAGGTGGGATTTGAGCATCCGCAAAGAGTTAAGAAGGAGATGGAAATGCTTGGCGAGAAATAAACTTAAGCCGTCAGAAATTCTACCTGTAACCCTAGTACGCCCAAACAAGCCGCTCACTCAACGTTAGTTCAAAGTAAAATGCATTATTTTATTCTTTTAAAAGCGTTGATTAAATATAAAAATAATAACTGTTTGCCCAGTTGGAGGCTATAGCACGAGATCTGAATTTACCATAGATATCATAGTTAAAGTATTAGATTGGCAGATCACGTGACCTCCAATGCTAACGACGGGACACGCATGGAGGCCAAAATAAGAGGGCAAAATGGCTAGTATTGCTGCCACTTTAAGGAGAAAAATACTACGAAAAAATACCATTTAATTCTAAAATTACAAAAAAAAATACTAGAAAAGGATTTAAAGTCACTAAAAAGATTCAAAAATGCAGCTAGTATTTTTACGATATTTTTTTCTAAGTGGCGGCAACACTAGCCATTTTGCCCTCTTATTTTGGCCTCCATGCGCGTCCCGTCGTTAGCATTGGAGGTCACATAATCTGCCAATCTAACACTTTAACTATGATATCTATTGAATTTACACAGGATGGTAGTAATTTCATTCACAGGTAAGAAAATTCCTTGTAATTATAGTTTTTATTAAAGAGTCAGAAATCGCCAAGTTTATGTAGTGAGCCTAAGTATACTCCACTGTAGAAATTGCTACAAATATTTTGCCGAGAACATTTGTTTAGGCTTACTACCAAGCGATCGATGGCTTCACTTGGCGAACCAGTTTTTGTATTGGTTTTTGCCTGGCAACATCTCCACCTTCTTCTTAACTCTATGAACGTCCGCACTCTTAAGAATGTTCTATCTCAAGTCCGATACGGAAAACACTCGGCAACGGGAGGACCATAACGATCTTGTCCATGTAGTTAATCGTACGCTTCCAGAAAAAAAGGGATATTTGCTTTAGTGGACACATTACGTCCTGGTTTTTTAGTGTTCTTCCGCAAAACTTTAAAAAGGTAATGTAGTATGCCACATTTTATGTAATAAAATACTACCACGGCCCCACTAAATGCTGTGCTACGGCCCCACTCACCTTGGTATTTACTTAAGGGAACGTTTTGTTAAAAATCGTAACAATGAAACAATATGAATAATTTTAACTATGCTGGTGAAATCTACTACTTTTGAAGAATGAAATTTTTAATAACGAACTTTGTTTGAAATTGAGTTTGTTGGTATTTCAAAATTGAAAACATTGAGTTGTCATATTTGAAACAAAATGTTTCATTTCAAAATGAAAACGTAGATTTACTCATTTTAACATTTTGTTTATCAAATTGTGCTTTTAAGTACTTTGAATTTGTGTTAGATTGCCATGCAAAATGATTATTGTGATAGCGAAAAATGTATATTAGAGTTTACAAAAAAAATAAGACTTAGAGAAATTTAAAAAAACGCTTTAAAATTACACTCAAATTAATTTAAATAAATTCTTCAAGTTAAGAAGTTTATTTTTAATCTGCATCAGTTAAATGATGCTTAAAAGTTTTACTTTTTGAGGATTGAGAAACATATATTATATACCCATCAAATTTGACAGTTTCATAAAAACGAATATAAGTAACAGATTTCTATTATTTTATTGAAGTTTTAATAATTTATTTATTGCAATTTTCTCTTTGAATATAAATTTAAATAACACTTTTGAAAATATAAATTCATGCTAAAAATTTAAATTGAAAATTTGTAAAAAAAACAAGTTTTTTCCTATTTCTTCGTTTAAAACCTGTTAATATTATTTTATAGTGTTTTGTTAGGTGACATACAATAATTTCATACTATAATTTTAAAAATGTCTTGTACGTATTTAAAAATGGCATTTTATATTTCTTATTGCTTGATACTCTAAGGTTCACATAAATAAAACAATATCACTAAACATAACTAATTTAACACTCTAGCTCCCATAACTATTTAATTTAATAGAACAATCATTTTATACATGGAAAGTCAAAGTTAGAAATGCTTTTCATATAAATCTCTAAACAAAGTAATTAGCAAAACTATTTTTCGCCATACCATTGATTAATAAATATTTCTTTAGTGTCAAAAGGGAAACTTATAATGAATGTAGAAATTCTCATTATTACACTTCAGTCAATTAGCTCGACACCATTCGAAAAAAAAGTGTCCGTCGTCGTAACAACTGTGCGTATCACTGCTAAAAAATAAATTTTCCTCAGTTACCCCAGTTTACAAATTCCCTCAAAATACCACTGCTAAAGATGGTAACAAAATGAAAGCGTCGTTAAAATGAAGAAAGAGTTTTGTTTATCTTTTGCCTTTACTATTTACCTATTCGCCGAACCTATGTGTTACATAGATTTTTTTTATAAAACACATCAAACTCATTAAATCAATAATATTATTAAAACAATTTCCCTACTTACTAATTTGCCACTTAACGACTGTTAAAATTTTTTAAAAACAAAAACAGATTAAAATGAAAGAATCAAAACTGTACTCAGTGTCAGGATAGCCAAGGCCACGATATAGACCAAGGCCGCCTGCTGTTCATTTCAGCTTACAGTGACAATGGATTGGCATAGAAACAGACATGTACCGAAGCAGATGTTCTGATCAGTTGGACAAACTGGTGTGAAACCGCATAATTTAATTTTTCAAAACTAGCTTGATCCTCAAAATGAGAAAATAATTAGTAAACCTCAAATGAGAAAATAATTATTTAAAAATGTCTGCATCCTGTAACAATAACATTTGAATATCAATCATATCGACAAGCCAAACATTTATCTCTTTATACAAAACTCATAATAAAACACACTACATCAGAAGAATGTCTGAAATAATAGAATAATAGAAGCTTTTCCACACTCATTAACTATTACACAAATATTAATAGCAGTACAAAAATATTTAAAATAAAAACACAGTTATTCATCTGTTTCATTCGTCACTTTTTTTTTTACTCTAGTGACCCATACAATGCGATCCGCTAAATCCATTTGTTTTACAAGCACAAAAAAAAGCGGCTCTTTCATACAAAGTGGAATAAACTATCAAAAAACGACCTACAACACGCACCCTAGAGAAACGTTTGTCCACATTGATTTGGGCATTTCTTGGTAACGATATTGCTACAACTGTGCAAATAGCTGTGCGGGTATAAAAAAAAACGTACCATTCCTTGTCCTTCCTAAAGGTATTAGGGAAGGTCGGTCGATAAACGGAATCGTTACTCTTGTGTCCAGACAACAACCTCGAAATGCGTTTGGCTTCGCTTCAATGGAATAGAAACGGTATCTTTTTTTTTTATTTATTCCTGCAGCGTTTAGAATGAGATAAAGGGTACTTTTCAGCTTGCATATTACGATTGTAATGTTAGAAGTGGAAGGTATTTTAATTGTTGTGTTCATCTGTCAAACGTTCATTACCACTCACACAGCATAAATTAAAATATAACAATTAAGATACCTGAGCCTAAAGCTCATGATGAATTTAGCGTTCATTCCAATGTTTAGCCCTTCCCCCTCCATAAATAAAACTACAATATTTTGTGCCATATATATTTAAGTTGTATTTCAAAACGTATAAATTTTAGTTAGCACAATTTAAAGTATTAATATAAAAGTTGAAAGACTAAATAAAGGTTTACTTCATAATATGCATGGCCTTCTCCAAACTTCCCCCACTCTAATAGTTCGATATGGCTCTTCAGATCTTTCTCTTACAGGTTATTATCATATTCTCCTGTTTTTGATAAAAGGCCCAGGTCTCTGACCCATAGATAGCATTTGGTTCTGGTTATAGTTTCATATATTTTCGTAGTTTCATTTTCCGTGTTATTAATTTACATCTTATTGCCTTTTTAAGAACAAAGAATCTGAAATTTCTTTCATTCAGTCTTTGTTAACATTTCTAGCATAATATTATTATTTTCAGTGATATAATTAAACCTAAGCATTTAAATTCGTTAACTCTTTCAAACTTTATTTCTTCGTTATCTTAAATAGCTCAGTATCTGCATCTTTACAAAATATGCTCGTATATTTAGTCTTTTTATATTAATTTCCACAGCAAAATGGATGACCCGGTCCGGTTAACCTACTGAAAAGTTCAGTTATTACCATATTACTTCTTGATATCAAGACCACATCATAGTCAAAAACCAAAAAATCTGGCTATAGTTCCATTAAATATGATATACCTCTATTTGATGTTGTGATAAGCATAACTTTTTCAAGGCAAAAATTTAAAAGCAAAGTAGACCATCCACTCTCAATCCAGTCACGACTTCAAATTTTCTAGAAAATTTATTCTGCACCTTTACTTTTCCCTTCACTGAAGTGATGGTCATTTTAATTAGATTTATTAATTGATGGTGGATATTAAACTCAAATAAAGTCATTAGCATCCTTTTCCCTATTTATTAAATCCTATTGTATAAAATCTACATAAAATTTATAGACATTTACAGTCATCTCATGGCATTTTTATAAACTAATTCGTATGCTAAATATTTGATCTAAATTTACCTATATTCTGTGTGAATCCATATTGGTAGCCTCCTTATTCTTTGTCAGTCAATGAACTCTCTATTCATTAAATCCTATTGTATAAAATCTACCTAAAATTTATAGACATTTACAGTCATTTCATGGCATTTTTATAAACTAATTCGTATGCTAAATATTTGATCTACATTGACCTATATTCTGTCTGAATCCATATTGGTAGCCTCCTTATTCTTTGTCAGTCAATGAACTAAGTCCATTAACCAAAGTTTTGTTGTTTTGTTAGTATTTTGTATGTTACGTAAAGAGTGAAATTCCACGGTCGTTGTAACATTCCAGGAAGGTTTCCCCTTTCTTAGTAATTTATAGAAATATTATTGCACAACTCAAATCACTTATCATATTTTTCTTTCTCATATTTCATTCACTAAATTGGATATAATTTTGTATAATAATTTGTCGCATCCATATTTCAGCAACTCCGGTGAAATCAAATCCCCCTCCCCCATCTCCCGGGTGCTTTTCCGTTGCGCAACTTTTTAATTGCTTCTTTGACTTCCTCCATCTCTAAATAGTCGCAATCATTGTCTCTTAGTGTCTCTAGCTGGGTCTATTTGTCAAGCTATTTCCCCGCGATTTTATAACTTTTCAAAATACTCTCTTACTTGCCAACAAGATTAGTATCCTTTCCCCCAAAATGCTTGTTCGTGGTTGGTACCCTCTTCTTATAGAAGTTAGTTTTGAACAGATTCCCCATACATCCCATATCAGAGATAGGTCGTCCACTATTTGTATTCTTTCTCTATAGTTCTTTTCTTGGCAAGGATCTTGCTTTTGGCTAATATTTTCTTTAGGCTGCAATTTTATCGTTGTTCCTTTTGTGACGAGTAATTAATTTTGATCTGGCTTTATTCTTTTCCCCGTCAATATTTCTTATTCCCCATCGAACCAACGTTTCTTGTTTTTTCCTATATCTCTCCTTAAAGTTGCTACAACTGAATTTATAACAGTATTTTTTATCTTTCCCATTTATTTTCCAAAGATTTGTTTTCTATTATCTTAATAGACTCGTCTTCTATTCTTGTATCGAAACGTTTGTAATAATTATCCCTTGTAGCTTTATTTGCCTAAATTCCTTAAGTTAATTTTTTTTTTAATTCATATCCTCCGTCTTACGGGCCTTTGATATTCATTGGCTATATTTCATTACTACTACGAAATGGTCCGTATCACAATCTGCTCCCATATAGCTTCTGATATCAATGACGTCAGAAGCATGTCTTTTATCCATTATAATATGGTTAATTTAACTGTCAATTTTTTTGTATTTTGTTCAGGGGAGATTCTTGTTTCTTTATAAATTATTTGTGATCAAAGCAAGTACTATTAACAACCATGGCGTTATCAGTTGCCAAACCTACAAGTCTTATTCAATTTTCATTACTGGTTTTATATAGACTAAAAAGACTTATATTACTGGTCAAAATGAAAGTTCCTTTCCTATTTTTACATTTAGATCTCATAAAACAATCTGTAGATTATGTCATGGTACATTTTATATTTCACAATTGAGATCCTCAAAAAAATTGCATTCATTGGTTGTTAACTCCACTCCTAAACCCCAACCTGTTTCAACTTAAAATCAAATGGTAAATTGTTCCCTATATGTTCTTCTACATTTAAACTGACTTTTAAAACTCTAAAATTATAACATTACATGTTTTCAAGATATTTTCGGTGATCATCAAGCTTTCTAAACTTATTTGTTATGCAAACGCCTACTACCACTTTACTCATATTGTCCCTTTTTATATTTTAGACGCTCAAGGTTGATTAGGCAAGGCCTGACAACCACCATTGCATAGGACCACACCTACATTTACCAAAAGAATAGGTAGCGTGACTCATTTTAAATGAAACAATCAAAGCTGTCTGAAAACATATTAAAACAACAAAAAAATAATGCAGGTTTTAAAGTGCTTGTTTCAAAACACTTATTAAATGTATTATTAAACATTTGAATTGCTTCTTTTAAGATATTACTAATTTTAGCGCATTTAAATTTTACTATTACTAATAATAAATATTCTAAAGGGGACATCCGCACTTAGCAGATAACAATTGTGGGAAATATAACCCAGAATATTTTCTTATAAAATTATTAAAAAAAAGTGTGAAGTAAATGCCACTTTTTGAATAAATATAATTTTCAACGTCTTTCTCAAGAGCTGATATTTCAAATTTAAAATGATACAGTTGTAATAGTTGCCTACACTATTTATAGTTATATAGACTATTATATTATAGTTTATAATATAAGACAACGATTTATTAAATTTCTATTATATTAGTTTAAATTCTAGTTATATCAAACAGAAATTTTATACATTTACTATAAAAGAGCAAATATTTTCTTCTAAATAAAATTTTATATATATTTAAAATATATTCAATATAAAAATGAAAATAAAGCTGCAATTAATCAATAAAGTAAAAGAATGGTAGATTACTTAGAAAAGACATTGGGATCTGCTTATTATAGCACAAGACGGCCATGTGCTAAATCACCTTTGACATACGCCTAAGCGCTGCTCTTCTTTCATTGCCCTCCGTTTTTAAGGGGAAGTTATAAACATATCCTTTACTTCTTTCACTTCCCATATTAAGTCTATGAGGGCGTTCTTATTTAACCTATATCACCCTACCTTTGATTTTAGCAGTTTAGTGCTACAACTTTGCATAAGAACATAAGGATTATCAGATTTCTTTGTTTCCTAAGTTACACTTTTTTTTTTGTCCTGTCGGAATTTTATAAAACTAAATTTTAATTTTCAATTGAATCAGGAGACATTATCAGAAGAACAGCGCTTAGACTAACATTGTAATAGGTACTTTATATTAATTACATACAAAGTTATTTCTATTTAAAAATATATTTGCTCTTTTGAAGAAACTAAGAACTGTCTAATTGACTTAAAATAAAAAAAGAAAGGAGGACTGGAGATATTTTTTCTGTTTAAAATAAAACCATTTCCAAATTGATTTCGTGATCACTTTTGAACAACTAAAAAATCCTTTTTTTAAGTAGAAATATATTTTTTAAAGAAACATGATTTAATTGTTCATGTTAGATATACTTATTCGTAAATGTGAATAGAGTGTGTAAATAGAGTATTTTGTGTTTCAATTTCGTAGCAGACTTCCAATACAGATACACTAGATTGACTTCTTTACAATACTAAAATACCATATTGCATTGTAATCTCATTCACAGTACAGAAAAAAGTATTTTTCAAATTTATGGAATTCTTTTCCTTCGGTCTAACTAGAGAGCGTCTAACAAAAAAAAACTCTAATAGTTTACAAATGGAAAAAATGGAAATATGTATTAAAACTTTAATAAACATAACGCTAGTTTACACGATTAATATCTAGTTTTAACGTTTATTTATACTTTATTAGCTAGCTTTTTAAATTTGTTTATCGTGTCATTCCCAACAGAAGAAAAACTGTTTACACCGATATTCGCTGCGGTATTTTGAATGCATAATATTAATGCTAGTCATGTTTACAGATAGTTTTGCAAAATATGATAAAATAATTAAAAGAATTTCAGTTTGATTAAAATTTTTAAAAAGCATATATATTGATGTGGAGTTTAGAAAATATGATGTTTTTACAAATTAAGCTATAAATCTCTTATCAAAACAACCTAAAAAGAATCTCAGTTATTAATTTGCTATTGGATAACGTGTTTTATAGTTGCTTCAAAAAAGTTGAAGAATTTCTATTCCAAATTTATCTTTTCTTTATTTTGACAACAGGACGAGTTTTGAGTTTGCCTTGAAAAGAAGTAATGAACTTGACGCATTCACTTTTTTTTTCAGCAGCCTTTGCCAAGTATTTTATGGATATGGAGCAGGTATAACCAATAACTTGAATAATGATATTTCACAATGTTCGTGGAAAAGTGAAGGTCAATGTTTTTAATTTGGTTTAAAATGTTAAAAACGTTACTTTTCTACAGAATAATCTGTATGTTGTATGGGTTTTAAAGGAGCAATTTTTTTCTCTCTATATATTTATCTTTGAATAAACGCATCGAAATGTCTCTTACTTTTTAAAGTTTTAATTGTATGTTCAGCTTAAGCGTTGTCATGCATTGTCATTTCTTTACAAAAATCGAATTTGATTACGCAAGATCTGTTACTCATGTATTGTTTTTATTTTGTCAGTTATGTAAGTAAATTAAGAATATAAGAGATAGTTTTATTAATATAGACAATACTTGGATAAGAAAATAATTTCAAAAATTGGGTATAAAAGGATAACTAAGAAAAATATTTTTAAAAAACCCTTGAAAGTATTCAAGAATAATAGTCTTAAAGTCGATGCTTATTAAGCCTTAAAATTAACGATTAAAACAATACACAAAAATTCCATGCATAATTTAAATTGGATATATTTAAATGTTAAAATTATTTACAATGTATTTGTTTAAAATACAAAACAAACGTATTATCGATAAATGATATTTGAATAAAATTGGCCATATTCTTAAATATTTCTCAGTCGTTTTAATTTTTAAAAGACAATAACCATTAATATTAGAAAAGTAATTCAAATTCCAAAAACCTAAGTTAAATATATAATGTGGACGGTTTCAGCCTTAAAACTTATACTTTGAAATAAGCTACAAGTTCAAGAACATTATTAAAACTTTATGGAACATATTAATTGTTTTAAGAAGTGTTCTAAAGGGATATTTATTATATATAAGATTCTAGGTAGGTTTCAAATGAAAAGTTTCATTGAAAACACATTGATAAGAAATAATAGAATTTTATAAAAATAGTTAAATTAATATTGTAAATATTAAATAATGTATTTCTAAAATACAATCAGAATGAAACGTACACTTTAGTTTCAAAACTATATTATTGGTGTTAGTGTTAGAAAATATTTTCTTGAGTTAAGTCGTAAATACTATTTTGTTTTCGAAGTTTTCATAGTATTCCGTGCTGAAAATTTCATGCGTGTAAGATGCTTTGTATTGTAAAAGATGACTTGATATTTCTATGAATTTAATAAATTTAAATTTATATTTAAAAAAAGTTTGTTTTAAGGCAAAATATAATTTAAATACATTTAATATTACAATGATTTAAATAAATTTATAATATTTTATTAAAATAGTTCTATAACTTAACAACAACACTTTTCTTTTGTTAGCTTTAAAACGTTAAAATCTAGTTTTAAACTTTGATGTTTTAAATTAAACATTTTTCAAGTATTTCTTTTTCTTGGTCGTCATATTTCAGTAATGTTAGCAAAAGTTCATAATTATAGATATAAATGATTGTAACGAAATACTTATAAGAGTTTATCTTTTAATCTATAAATTTTTTTACCTAAACAAAGACAAATTTTAATTTTCACAATATATATTCCCTCTAAATTTTGAAAGATTTTTTTTTCAAATTTAAACGTTACATTTTACGTTTAAGTTTTTTATAATTAAAAATCCCCAGTGAGAGTACAATATTACACTATAGAAATAATAAGGTTACAACAAGTTTGATGTATCAACACAAATTTCAAACGATTACTCTTCATTTTTGTTTTTATATAATACCTAAATTTCAATATACACAAATATGATAGCAAAATAACTTACCTTTGTTTCATATTTAACCTTTTCTTTATCATTTGTATTCTTTCTATCCGCCGGTGTAACCCGGATTTGCTGCAGAGGCATTTTTCGAACGGCACAGAACCTTCATTTCTCACGATCACAACACCATCCTTCTGATCCAATTGACGGTAACATCAACAGAATCCACTCCATACTCCCAACAAAAACAAATATCCTCAACAATAGTAATCTACTTTCTATGCCTTCTTTTTCACTTCGAATTTCATTTTCCTACGGATTATCGTCAGCATAAATCGAAGCGTTGCCAAACAAACAACAGAAATAAATAACCAAAACAAAGCGATAAACTTTAACAGGGAGTTTAGAAGTCGAGTTAGAACTGTAACCTGCACAGGGAGGGAATGTTAAAAGGTGAGTATTTTGAGAGAGATCAAGTTGGGAGGAGGGAGAGAACCCTTTTTTTTTCTGCTCCGTGTGTTCTTTCTCGTTTGCAGCGACGTTGTTTGGAACGGGAACGTTCTTTTTCGACGAGATCGCTCGCTCGAGTACGAGAGGTGGGGATGATGTGCGCGTGCGCCGCATGCGATGATGTAGGAGGCTGATTCAGGGGGCTGTGTACATATTGCACGAAAAGGGGAAAAAAGGGAATTGGCTTGTTATGGATGACGTAATTCCTTTCAGCTTTTATTATATTCCACGATCTGTGCTACGATAGGTGCTCTGTTCCCACATGATATTCATTCGCCAATCGAGGCTCGAGAAAGAACTTTTCGCATTTTTACCACTCAATACCTGAAACATCACAGCAGTTTATGGGCATATAAACTATTTTTTACACTGTAAAAAAATAATCATGTTAAATTACAAAATTTCTGGCAGGAAAGTTGCCATAAAATATCTGTATGCAACGGACAAAATCTGCTGGCAGAACTTTTCAGTAGCCAAGCAATACAGAAAATATTCTTACCCAACAGATATTTTTTGCATTGCTTTGTACGTTAAAAAAATAATAATAAAATCCCAAGCCATAACCCGTATACGAACTCTCGTCAACCACATAGAAGCCAGACACGCTGACCACTACATCATCGCGGCCACAAAAGTACTTTGTATTCATCAAATTTAATTTTCGTAATCAAACAGAAAAACCTGTTCTCAACAGGTGCAATCTGTATCAGTGGTTACAGATTTTATGTGTTTACAGAGAAAATGTGTCTTTTGAGAAGTAAATTGAAAAGTAATTTTATAGCAAATTTCTGTAGTTTTTTGAAAATAGAAATTTGCTGTAGAATAATAACAGAAATATTTTGTTTACTAAAAAAATTTTTTTTTACCGTGTAACAGAATGTTCCTGTTTTGTGTTTCCATTAAATTTATTGAGTAAAATAATTAAAGTATCTGCTTTTTCTTGCCAAATGTTGTACCATTAACTTTAATAATAATACTAATCGATACATCTCAAAGTTTTACTGTGCATTTTAGTAATTTTAACTCAAAAAGGCAACTTTGTTATGTAAATGTCCCTACCTTTTCCCTTACAGTGCAATGAAATGTAGGAAATGCGGTTGGAATTTTTTTTTGCCCTGGAAATGTAAAATATTAATCGTTAAAAGTTTTTGGTATAAAAAGTCTTCACAAAAAATATTGATCTGTGTACGTTACATTATTTATTTTGGAATTTTGATGCATTATAAAGGGATTGAAAATTATATTTTTCCTAAATAACTATGGTTTTTATTTAGTTTTTAAATTAATATGTTTAGTAATCCCTACTAGTTTTTAAGTTTTTGTACTGTTCCAGACTATTTATAATAATACAATTAAAATTCTTATTTTATAAACATAATAAGTTTTTAAAAACAATTACTTATTAAAACTAAATTCACCATTTTATTTTTATAATTTTAATAACATACTAAAGAAACTTACTGTGGAATTTAGTGCATAAATAAATCGAATTTAGTATTAAACATTCAATTAGAACTGTCAATGGCACTTTTAGCTTTCAACAACTTGAAAAATTATTATTCAATTATGCAACCAGTTCGAAAATATTTACGTTTAATGATTAACTTTCTTAATTACTAATTTTTAAAAATTATTATTAATTATCAATATGAGCAAAACTATGAGCAAACTTTTCATTATCTGGTATTCCTCTGTTTTTCTCTTTTAATAACTATACTGTATATATATATATATTATATATATATATATATATATATATATATTATATATAATATATATATATATATATACTATATATATATATATATATATATATATATATTATATATATATATAACGATAACATTATCTTACATCACTTCCGAACGAGGACAGTTCTAGTATGACCATGCATATAAGGAAAAACTTCCCAGCGCAGTGAAAGTAATATTTATCGCCTTTTGCGCTTTTCTAAACAATAAGATGAAAGTGTTACATAGACAGCGACGACAGGAAAATAAAAAAAAAACTTGCAGAGAAAGTCTTTGAACCATACATTTCACCAAAAAAATCTGAATACAATATAACTTTTTTTTCTAGTTATATGAGGATCAAGAAGTTCACATTAGAAATTGAAACATTTTCAGTTGGAAAACATGACTTAAAATGTATCGTTTATAAATCGTAAACTTTTTTCTTCTAAAGCGGCATTTGACTTATCGTCATTCGCTTCTACAAGGCTTTGAAAATTTGGCCATTGATGGCCATTTTATTATGGGGTCACCTAATACATGGAAACATTAACCTCTATGATCTCCTCGTAATTTAAACCATGGTCAAGTGACGAGGTCGAAATTTGTGAAGGCACGCAACGGAAATTTGACCGAAATCGCACGCCAACGCCGTTGGGACTTCGGACTCTTTAGATTTAACTCCCACTGTACACTCGGAGTATTTTTTGGTTGCATTTTCCGTTTATAGGAAAGATAAATCTTAAACTAAATTTAAACTCGTAAAATTCGCTATAAATATATTTAATATAATTTTTATGTAAATAATTTGCTCTTTTAAATGTTGATGCTTGTAATTGATGTAAAGATTTTTAATTATTGAAAAATTACTTTTTATTAAAGTTGTGTGTTTTCAAATATAATCAAAATAAATATATATATTTATTAGATTACATAGCATTAAACTGTAACTTTCATGTTTTGATACAGTATTTAAACAACTTCATAAAATATGGTTTCTTTGGAGACATGCAATTCGATTTTCTTTCACCTAGTAATACTATGTATGTTTTCAACTTGATGCTGCAAGACTCTATAACACATTTTGTTTAAAACTCCAACTTAATTTAATCTCTTTTTATTTTTCTTTAAAAAAAAGGGGATTTCAACTAATGCACTATCGTTAATTTAATTGTTTTATAAACAATACACTACTACCTCCGCGTTTTTATGTTCCTATGTTTCTTTTAATGGTCTTCGTTTTAGCTTGGTTGATTTGTTAAGAAAATCAAGATAAATTTGCAATTTAGTCGTCTATAAATTGGGTGAAAATCTATGCAGATGATGTAAAAAAAAGAATTCCTTTATTGAAGATCAAATTTATTATCATTATTTACAATTAGAACTTTATAATACATATATAGTAGACGAGCTTCTCAATTTCATAGTCCCATGTACTATTTTAGTTATGGCTTTGGTTCAAGTAATATTACACCATAGAAGCTACACGAATATTAAGATAGGCATACACTGAAGGAGATGCAAGCACGTGATGATGGGCGGAGTTTACATATCACGACGTATGCACACAAAATCAATCACAGACGAATGAAAATGCTGCCGTGGGCAGGTAAATTGCAGTAATCGCAACAATGAGTTGTACCATTATTGATCTGAAATAAAAAAAATCCAGTATGTTTTCTTAATTGTTAGACTAATTGAGTGCTTGCAACAATGGTCCAAGTCATTATGGAAGTTACTGCAGTTTACCTACCCACGGCAGAATGCTTTCGGTAACGTCTTAGAGGAAGAGTGGTGATGTTTGGCGAATTCTCACATATATTTGTTTCGTTCCTTTCTATCCGTGTATGAAATGCTTTATTACTTGCTTTACAACGAGACATTTTACGCGGCGTCAGGAATTTTGACGACAAATTAATGTGTTTTAGTCTTATAAACAGAGCGTTATTTGTTGGTGGGATTTTGCATTGTTCAGAATGATTCGTATATGTGGTATATGTGTGTAAGATGAGAACAGAGAATCTGTGAATGTAATTTCTGTGGCGCGATGCCTCAACCCACCTGGTCACGCAGGCCATTTTAATGTAAAAATCTGTTAATGAATTGGGTTTTTGTGGTATATGATGTGATATAGGAGGACTGGAAATTTATGAAAGGTATTCTCTTTCTAACACAGCGTTTTTTACCACTTCCTAAATGAGCAATCGGAAGGTAATATCAAGTTCAACCGGAAAAGTGACATTTCTATCATTGAGTTTACATAGATAAAAGCACCACTTCTTCGCGTACGATGAGATAAACACCACAACGGGATCCAGATGTCTTTTTCTAAAAGCCATCCCACACAAAACACACATCCCCGATAAAAATCCTCTCACAGAGTGGTCAGTCATCCATGCGATATGCCACTTCCCTCCATCCCACAGTGGCCTCTTCCATATCACGAGTAGACACAGGGTTAAATAAAAAAAAAAAACACCATAGGGCGTCCACAAGTGCGTAACAAAGGGGGGTTCCGATTATTAGAAGTGACAAAAGATGAGGAGCTCTAAAAAAAATCTCGGGGGATATTCCCTCTTGGAAACAATCGAGTCATCGAACAGGGGGTATGGCAGGTGTGGCATTGGGGGTTCCCCACGAGAAAGATCGATTATGTAATTCAGGGAGCATTGGGAGGGAGGGGGGAGAATACCCCCGTTTTGGTTCGTCATCTGTTGCACGAACTTAGGAGAGGGGCTTGCTATAGCAGGGGCGCTGGTGTTGATAGGACTCCCAAAATCAAGTACAGTAGAACTCCAATTATTCGAAAAAAATTATAACTGTTTCGGAAAATCAAAAATTCGGATAACCGGATTTTTTTTAAAGGATGTATTTAAATTCCTATAAGTTTGTTTAAAATGGTAGAAAAGCTAAAGTCTTATCATTTGTCTTTTATTTGTATAAAAACTAAACTCTTATCATTTGCCTTTTTATTTAATTACTTTTGTAAAAGAAAAGTACTTGGATAAAAAGGCAATACTTTTGGCAGTAGTTCGTATGATTGGAGTTTTACTGTATTGAAGTCCAATTTCGCTTATTCTAAGAAAGGAATGGTCAAACTGCGCTGACTCGAAAACCTACTGTGAAATGCTCTAAGTTCATCAAATTGAATTAATTATGACACTTGTTTTGAGACACACAATTAGACAGAAGTAAAATAAAAACCTCAATCATTAAACTTCTTATTTATATCGTCAAATTTTATTTAAAATTATTCCGAAAAAACATTGTCATACAAAAACGTGCGTCATACGTCTAATCTGTTTGTTAACACCGCTTGACCCGTCAGGTTAGTTAAGGTTTTGAATTATCATTGCACTAGAGCTACCCCCCCCCCCCCACACACACACACCCGCCCAATCCGTTAAAAGTATGGTTCCACTGACATTCAATCATGGCACTTTCGTATCACCGAAGCAACGCCATACCGACATATGTCGGTGACGAGGCTACTTTTAGTAATTAAGAGTGGAAGACACAGAATAACTGTAAATAAATTCTACCTTCTATAATGAAGCACCCAAGCCAATAAACAAGGATGAATCTCATGAAATAATTTAAGGATGTTTGTTTCTTAAAAAATTCCCATAGTCTTGTAACGGAATGATTATCAAGAATAAAGAAAGTAGTGTCAAGTATTCCTAGATCCCAAATGTTAAAGTTTATTGTTTGAGCGTACACATTTGTGTAAAGAATTATTATTATTGATTACAGTTAAATAAGCCATATTTTTTTTACTTTCTAAACGCTATCGAAATTAAGATCTTATAACCAATGAATTTACTTAAAAAATCGGCTTTAAATTTGAATAAGAATTTCCACAGATTTTATAGACTTTTTTTAAATATCCAATGTTGAAGGAAATTATTGATATTAGTACTTCTGTTCACATCCACATTGCTATGGTTACGCCTGTACACTGCATAAATTTAATATTTCATATTATGCAAGGTCTGGAATTTTTTTTAAACGCCATCTGACTTTTTTTTACTAAACGTCTTTTTATAAATATTCGTAACTATAGAATTTATAAAAATAATAATAATAATAAAAAGCATTTAAAAATACTCATTAATAATCATTAAAATGCACAACACTCATTAATACTCATGAAAGCTTTTTAAAATTCTTTTTAGTTTATTATCCTCGTAACAAAAATTATGTTTTAATTGTGTTGTATTTATGAAAGTCTTTCAAAACTTCAAATAATCAATAAAAAGTTTAAAGCATCGACCGTTTACAACGAATTTTACAAAGAAATTACATTCAATATTTCTATTAACAAGTATTGTGAAGAGATAACGATGACATAATCTCTAATTTGATAAAACTTTATTACTTTAAAGCAGACATGCATTTTTTAACGAGTCAGATTCGTTTTACACCCTGTTTTTCCTTCAAAGTGAAAGTTGCGAAACTTATTCCATGGTGAAAGTGAAACGGTGAACTGTCTGCATTTCTTCTTTGTTACTTAGGCAGTATTGATGGGTCTAGTCGTTCTGTGGTTTAAACAACTTTTTTGTACATCACAGTTTATGGTGTATTTTTTTTAAATACCTGTTTCTAATTTTCCAGATACATTTGAAGAGCTTAGTGGAAGAACGTGCTAAGTGACAAAAAGGTGAAAACGGGAAAATTAGCTTTAAAGTTTTTAGTTTGCACTCAGATCTGTTAAAAACGGAACTTTCAAACCGTAAAAAAAATATACTAAACTTAAAGTTTATGAAAAAGTGGAAACTTATTATCGTTAAAGAAATTAGTAAGTTGTGCATTGACACAAAAAATCTCAATTTTTTTCAAAAATGTCACTTAGAACGTTCTTCCACTAAGCACTTTACTTGTTAGAAGGGTTTCACAAAATATTGGAGTAGTTAATATTATAGAAAAAATGGGATAAAATTTTTTAATTTGGTAAAAATTAATAAAAAACTAATAAATGTTTCTGCAGGCACTTGTTTAAACGGTAAATTATTTAATTTATGACGTGGAAAAACTTTTATTTAAGTTTTTTAAGGAATTAATTCATCATTATTTTCTCTCTTTAATTTTAAAGTTGGAAACTATACTTGCTTCATTTAACATAAAAAAACAATTTCGTTAAAAATTTATTTATTTCAAGAAATAAAATGTTTACAATTGAAATCATGCTTATGATGTAATTGAAAATAAAAGGCCGTATAAAATGGAACAAATAATAACTTTATTTATAAAATGGCCTATTATTCTTAGATATGCATTTTTAATAGGTTGATTATACCTATTTAAAATCACTAAGTTTGGTACGAAATTCGTATGTTTTCATCGAACTTATGGCATGTATTTAGCTATCTAAATTAGGCTTTAATAAGTAGGTACCGAATTAATTTGTATTCTTATAGCAAAAAATTTATATATGTCTCTCTCAAAATAAATATACCTTTTTTAATGACAACTTGCCAATTAAACTTTGAAAGTTGAATTATAATATGGTGTTATGCAAAAACATTGGCAATAATTTTTATTCTATGTATGCAAGTATTTTTAATTACTTTAAATATTCAAAGATATTAAATAATAAAACATTTAAAATGTAAGGAAGAAGAAATGATATGCATATGTATTATCACAAATTCAAAATTCCTAATTAAAATACAGAAAATACACAAAAAATATGAAAAATTGCACTTTCTCTGTAAGATATATAGCAAAAGATTTAAAAGATAATACACACTTCTAAGATAACAAAACTAGAGAGAGAGTTGCTTATGATAAGGTATTATGAGCATATTTCTTTGAATATATGACATAATAATGGCTTATTTTGAGAATTTTGTTTCACATTCAATTTTTATTCATTTTAGAAGTAAAAAGGTATTTATATATAAAATGTCTGGTATTGGTTGGATAGATTACTTAAGGATATCGCTATCATAAAATGTGTTTGTTTAAAAATGCAATACCGTTTTTTAGTTTATAATTTCGCAATATCCGTCGTTCCCAGGTAAAAAGCTCGTAAAGCAGCATGTAAGTATATATAAGATGAAACTGAAAGGTTACGTTAAGAATTTTTTTAACGTTTTAAAGTGAAACAAATATAAAGCTGTGAAGCTGCAAAGTGAAACGAATTTGTTATCTGTTTTTTTCTCAAATTTTTATAGTAATTTAAAACACCTTTTAAAAAGTGATTATAAAAAATAAGCAAAATAATTAATAGTTTTACTAATGTTAAATATTCGTGTTAAATTTAAGCAAAAAAAACACAACACTTAAAAAACTTTTCCATAGAAATCGCCGAACTTTATTTTAAAACCAAACAGCTAAACAGCCTTGTTCGTTTAAAATGCTGAATTTTACATTCCTTCGCCTCTTATATACTGCGCAACATGTTGGTTTATAACTATTTAAACCTATTGATTGCTTACTGTAAAAAGATACAATTCTATTAAACAAAATACATTTTAAATCCTGCTTTTGAAACAGGCATTTCATGTGTTCTTCTAAATAACTTTATAATAAATGATCACCTCTTCAAATCTATTCTTTGATTCTGAGTATAAAGTCAGATATCACATTGTTCCCTTTTTTACATATACGCTGTCAAAGTTATGTTCTAAACAAAAAAAATCCTTACTAATAGAATTACACGAAGTAGTTGTTAATAAAAAGTGAATTGACAGTGAAATAAACCAATGAAGTAGCACGTCAAGAATTAGTGAACAAACAAAAAAATATATATATAGTTAAATATCAGTGTAAAAACTGTGATATTCTTTTTGGTTGCTAGGAAATATCTAGGTTTAAATTATTTCTATATTTTTTATTGAATGTTTGTTTGAAAACCATAAATATGAACATAATTTCATTATGAAGATAAGAAACGCATTTAAAATACACACACATTACAATAACCGTAGCCTTTTCAGAATGTTTTCTTTGTGAAAAAGCATATTTCGATGGCGATCACAAAGATTATTCTTATTCATTTACATTTTTGATTAAAAAAAACGATATTCCCAATCTCACTGTAACCATCGCGTGTGAACTATTGTCACGTAACCCCCGTGGGACATTAAAAAAGAATCTGTGTGCCATTATAACGATCTGTCCCATCCGACACTTACCGGTAAAGTTACTTTGACAAAACTGTAAATGTTATTTTTGCATAAAGAAATATTGTAATGAGGTTCAATTTTAAATTTGACGCTTAGAAAAGTCTTACGAAGTAAGTAAAAGCTTTCAGCTTAAGTAAGTGTAAAAAATTATGGTTATTTTTTTTTTTAAATATACTTTTAATTTGTTTGTTTTGAGTAACATAATTGTCAGAAATTTTTATTTAACAAAATAATTTTTAAAAAAAGGGAATTATTCAAATAAGAAAAAATAAAGCTTATTACTAAATTACTAGAAGAACTTTTAGATGCCATTATGAGAACTAGGCGAAAAAAACACCTACCAATTTAATTTATTAAACATGCTTTTTTTAGGTAAAAAAATCTTCGTTACCTATTGTTGGAAAACTTTCCAAGATAGAATAACATTTGAAAAATTATCACGCCTTCATCTAAACAATTATCATCAATAACTAAAATTCAAAAATGTCAGTTACATTTTTATTTACCCAACCGTTGTGACAGAACATGTCGCGTCACACGCGTTCGATGTGGCATGGCGCGTGGAAGACTACCTTTTTTGAGAATTTTTTTTCACACGATCTACAGGTCCCCCCCCCCCCCCCCTCTTCCCTCTTCACCCCATTTTGTACCCTATTTGTATGGATGATGTGGGTAAAAACAGCTGGGGAAGGTCGGAAGTAGACAAATAACAAAAAGTATGTTTGATTATGCGAAGGGGTATTTTTAAGTCGATATTTTGAAGGAAAAAAATCTCTTAAAACTAGGGAGAGACTACACGAGTTTCAATTACCACTCAAAAAAATTAATGCATTTAAAGTAACTAGATACCCTATAACATAATTTCAATACCTTCAAATTCAAAAAAAAAAATCTATGATAGCTACCTTTTGCGCATGCGTGATTTTCTTGAAAACCTTATTATGACGTATGACAGATATAGGAACTCGAGTACCAAAATTGTAGTAAATAGCTTATTTCGTTCAACCTGTAGTGTGGTTTCAGACAGACAGACATATAGAAGGACACCAATGTTCAAAAACCACTTTTTTATCAGCACCCTCCAAAACGTGTAGAAAACACAAAATCTCCATTTTAGATATTCGACCCCATCGCAATATTTTTTCAGTAACTTATATTTCATATTAGAAATTTTTAATAGTCGAGCGTTCATTCCTTTCTTCGTTTAACTAATATTTAAATTTATGAAGCATTGTTTCTGGATCGTTTGATTTTATGGATAGATAAGCAATATTTGCAATTTTCATAAAGTTAATTCTAGTGCTTCTTGATTAGAAGCACCAAACGAACTATTTTATAAAATGCTATTTATTTAATTATTTTCCTAAACTCACATGAGATCTCCCCTAGTTTACTAAAAAAAAGGTTTTAAAAATATAGACTCGTCACAAGACTTCCAGGGTATGTTGTCCGTTTAGCAAAAATCTCTGAACAAATTTAATTATTTAAAATCCTATATACTTCAAGTTTTATTTGTTATAGGTTCTTCTCAATATTTCAAGACTTCGAAACAAGATTTATGTTTCAAAATTTCTATCGCAGAAAAGGCAAGAAAAAGATTGAACATGTTAAAGTTTATTTCTGGGAGGAGCTGGGGAGCAGATGCTGCAACACTCAAAGTTTCATATGAGACTTATTAGACCTATCATTGAGTATGGGTTTCAAATTTTTAGCACGGCTTCCATCTCTTCTCTTGAACAACTAAACAAAGTACAAGCGAGTGCTGCAAGAATTATTGCGCGAAACTCCTGCCCAAATGACATTGCGCAATTTGAAGCTGGACTGATTCCATTAGAATGCAGGAGAAAATGCCTTATGAACAATTACTTAAACAGGCTTCGCAGTTACGATAGTAATCATAGAACTGCAATTTACATTAAAAGTTGGAAAAGCAACAAAGGTTAAAGAAAGAATCTCCACTCAGCAGGGCGCTTAGATGTGACATGTTTCAATTTGATGTTGAGATCCCTTTCTTTGCCATTAACCCCCTTATTGATCTATCAAATGCGCATTTTAATAAAGACCTTGCCTATAAGATCAGCAAGAGTAATGGCAACCCAATTCATATGAGGATGTTAGGGCTCGAGATGCTGTCTAGTATTCCCCCTGAAGCAACACGTATTTTTACAGATGGAAGCAAACTGGAAAACGGTTCCTGCGGTAGCGGATCCTTGATTTTTCGACCAAACATCCTTGTTTGGCCATCCCATTAATATTAGCAGAAGGACACCGATCCACAGTTCAAGCTATAGAGCTGAACTAATCGCTACTCTTGATTCCCTCAAAGTAATAGGAAACGATGAAAGAGAGGTGTGGTTGATGACCGATAGCCTTAGTGCCTTACAGTATTTGAAGAATTTTTATGAGGTCAGAGGTACCACAGCTGTGGCGATCGTCGAGGAGCTCGATAGACTTGCGTTTTTTTCCCAGTGCATCTAGTATGGATACCATCTCACGTCGGTTTGGCTGGGAACGAACAGGCTGACGGACTTGCAAGAGCAGGCTGTGACCAGATATTGGAGAGGGACAATCTGTTGACTTATTCAGAAATTGGTTCCATTTACAAGAAGACAGCAATAGACTGGAGTCCCCGTCAGCACTCTTGGTATGGCGCTAAGAAACCAGGCGAGATTTCTAATTTGCAACTATGCAGGTAAGACAAAACTGCTCTCTCCAGATTCAGGACGGGACACACAAAGAGTTTGAAGTTTGAGGCCGGAACCAAGCTGTTCCATGACTGCTCCAACTGTCGTGGAGGTGCTCAAGCCAGTCCCTAGCACATACTCCATTGCCTCGGTTTGACGTGGAAGAACGTCAACGACGATCCACTTTTCTTTTTGGACTTTCTCAGGGTCACACACATCATGGAACTGGTCTAATTTTGACCATCCAGGGATATGTAAAAAAATGTTTCAAAATTGTGACATGCTTATGCTGAATTTAGTCGCACTCTTGTCTGTAATTCTTTTATTCTATTTTACTTTGAAAACTTTTTTATTTAATTCCCTTAGATGGCGCCACTAAATTTTTAATAATTTAAAAAATATATATTATTAAAAATTGAAATTGGAGAACTAACTGTATTAGATATTAAATTAAGTATGCGGATTGTGAATGTTTAATTTTGATTTATTTTGTAAAAGAAAAAAAAAGATAACTTTTTTTCACAATTAGTGGCGCTGCTATTGTCATTAGGGAAAATGGCAATAAAAAATAAATGCAATATTACTATTCACAAAGTCATACTAAATTTTTTAACTAAATTCTTAAATGCTTATTTTTAGTCTCTTTCATATGGGTAGGGGAAATTATTGAAATTAATATGTTTTCAATGTCGTATTTGTTTCAAACCTTAGAACAAATATCCCCTTCACACAAAATCTGAAAACAATATAAATAATAATAAGTTATCTTTTTCACTGAATGTTTTCTTTCCAATTGATCCTGAAAAATAAATACTAACTATACTAACTAAAATAAAACTAACTAAATCAACTAAAATAAATCCAAATATAATCCAACGAGCAAACTGAAGAATTTTTTGTCTGACTTTCTCATATTTGTTTGTTCTTTTTTCTAGCAGTCCATCCACCTTCGTGAAAAATAAAACAGCTGCTAAAGTTACCTGTCTTTCACAAGTAGGTTAGAGTAAGTTGTAGCTGCTGCCTGCTAAAAAACCTATTCAAAATCTGGTAGGCAAAGTGAAGACATTGATCTCCTCAGAAATAAGCCCAAACAAACGCATGGCTGATTTTTTTGACACTATGCAATAAAATAATAAATGGCAATCTAAATCTTTGGTAAGAAGAGAATACAATACATATTTGTATAAATTCAGATTTTTTACTCTAATCTTATAAACTGTCATAAAAAAAAATTAAATGGACAATTCTCAAAGAATTCAATGAAACGTTTCGTTTGGAAATATCATTGAGAGTGCGCAGTGCAAAATGATTGGACTTATATGGTTACTTATGGATTATTTTTTCAAGCTATGCATCTTCATTATAATTAGCCTGACCAGATTCATGGATTAACTTTTCAATTATGAAATCACCATTACATTTTCAGAAATCCTTATTTATTTACGTTTTTTTTGTTTGAAATAACTATAAAAACAAAAATGGAGACCAATTTTTATAGCTAGATAATTTAATAAAAACTAAACTGTACTGCGAAATGCAGTACGTTTGGTCACTCTAATTATAATCTAACCTCCGGCTCCATGGTCTTTTAGGATCTTATCCCAGAAACATTAACTTCGCGACTTCTTTCGCGACCTCTTCTATTTTACTGAATGAAAAACTTGCTTCAAGTTTATTTTTAAACCCGAATGTTTTGTTTCTAGGGGGCGAGAAAGGCAACGGTTTGGAATCATGTCAGGAGAGATGGAATCATAGGTATATGCGACTTCGTTAAGGTATACATAAGGCATTCGCGCGAAAGTGACATACCGGTGGGATTTATTTTTGGAAATTATTACATGTTTGAAGGTAAATCTGATGAGGGTGTTATGAACTAATGTTTAAAGTTACTATATATCATTTTAACAATTCTAAAAAGAAAATTTTCTGAGTTTCTAGTTAATATGATATGATGATCACGTAAAAATAGATTGCTACATTTTTTTAAATTTTAATTCTCTGATAAGATGTCATTTATTCTTAAAAATATTTACAAGACATGAAAAACATACAATAGTAGTGAGAGTTTTTTTTAAAAAACAAAGGAGAAAATATTTATTTTGTCTGTTTGTATTCGAGAGTTTTAAAAAAGTGTAGCGCCAAAATCACAATATACCCGGAAAAGGGACATATTCGCCTAAAAATATAAGTTTACATTAGAATTATTTCAGAATTCAGTATTTTGTCGTTAATAAATGTGATAGTTAAGTAACGGGAACTGCTTATTGTAACCCAACTATACCATCAAATGGTTTAAGGGGATTGTACCCAAAACATTATTTCTAGAAATAATAGCATAAACTTGTAAATTATAGTGGTTTTATATAATGTTCACTCTAAATAAACATTTTCTAGCAAAAAAAACAAATATTTACAAGTAGGTTTTCATTTAAAAGAAAAGTCAAAATTTTGAACTTTTTTAAAACGCTACTTTTCTTTCAATTTTAAGAAAAACTCCACCAAACTTTCAGAGTTTGTTTTCAGAACTATTTGTTGAAGAACTGTGCATGGATTTTAAAATGTGTGCTACAGTTAAAAAGTAACTTGCATTTATATTGAAAATCACAAAAAATTACAAATTATTAAATTCAAAATTTAAAAAAAACTATACATAGTAGACCTTATTCCATGCACAGTTTTGTGCACCATTTTTATGTAAGAATACAGGTTAAAAATTTCAAATTTCTAACTTAATTAGCAAAAAAGCCTTAGGAATTTATTTAACACAAGAATTGAAAAACGCGAAACAGAGAAAACATGTTGAAAGCAGATGAAATACGTATTCAAACTTATAGGAATGACTCCAGAAAATATTTAATAAGTTTTTTCTACAGAAGATATCATTATGAAACTTTCAGTAAATGACCAGAAAGATATTGTGAATAATAAGAAGTAAAAACTGATAAATCGATATTTTGACCAATTTTTGGGTACCGTATCCCCTTAAAAACGAAAAGTTTTCTTTTACGAAAGTGTAAAAAAAAGTGTATAAAAAAGTCACTTTTGTTGTTAATGTATAACTTTTCTGCATAAACTGATATATAACTCTGTAATTTTGTTTTCTTAAAAGTGAAATGAAGTTACAGTAAATAATATCAGTAAAAGAACCTAATATTCAAAACAATTATTTTATGTACAAATATTGTTTCAACATTTCTGTATCGAAAAATACTTAAACTGGTTCGAACATAAAAACCACAAGAATGTCTTGTGATAAAATTCCATTAGAACTTTTTTTACAACATTCCCATAAATCTAAATCTATCATCAACACCTCGAAAAACATCAAAACGGAACAAACCAAATATATTCCTTGGCTGTCCCAATAATTCCACAAATAGGGTATCTTGGAAATAATTGTATTCCTCGCTTTTACGTGACATAAGCCTAACAAGTTGATTTCCTACGGGAGTTCAGACGGACTTGTAAAAAAAATTGTGTCGCAACAAATCCTTGTAGCAATTCACTATATGGGATTGGGAAACGTATAAGATTTTACCATGTTTTTATAAGCTATGTTCGTAACGTACAGTGGTGTGAATTTTTTAGGGTACAATTATGATATAATGGCCGGTCTGTTCATTGGCGATTTTTGGTGAGCTTGAAAATTTAACTTGGGTTGCTACACTTACCGAGTTGTATAAAATATGATGTGGACTGTTTACCACATTTGGGAATTTTTGTTGCATGGCAATGAAACGCAACTTGAGGCCGGCCATTTTATCTAGCTGTTGCGCACTTAAAAAAAATTACCACAATATTATTCTTGAAAAAATATTTTTAGAAGTTTTAAAGCTTTTTTTTTTAATAATGAAATGCGTGTTTAATATTCAGCATTTTGCCGTGCATTTTATATCTCTTCATCTAAATGATAAGTGCTAAAATTCATTGCACACGGCCATCATTCTTATTCTAGAGAAACATGTGTTTATACATCTTGGGAAAATGTTTTAATGAGGTCGCACTTTGGTATACCTTGGTTATATATTGACCATAGATAAGGAATAATAGCACTCATTACTAAATTATTTTAATACAGTTTTTTATAATTGAATACAATGTCAACAATTTTTAAATATTGCCCATTTTAGCTGAAAATTTGAAAATGTTCTGTTATAAATCTTTTCGTACAGTATTAATTGTGAAAATCTTCTAAATTTCCTGAACAGTGGTTATCATTTTAGCTGGTGGATTATGTAATTAAAAATATTATATTTTTAGGCACAAGTGCGTAAAATAGCATATTTTGTACCGCTTCATTCTACTTTACACATACATTTTCCACATGACAATAAAAATTCTATATCAAACACGAAATAAGTTCAACTTTTAAAGTTTGGGTAACTACCAAATGACATTAAAATCCTGTATGCAAAAATATGTTTGCATGTGATTATGAATTAACTTGAGAAAAGTATTTGACACGTTTGATTTTTCGTCTCCGAATAAATATTTTCTCCTCTTTTTAAAAAAGTTTAACTTTACACACTTATTACATAAATAACTCTATATTTTATGAGTTTTCATTCGGAAATTAAAAACAACTTAATGCTTTTAACATCTTAAAAATTTTATTCGAAATTCTATAGAGTTATTACTAGGTTTTGAATTAAGTAGATTTATTTAAAATTTAAAAAAAAAATTGAAAAAAAATTTTACTTATTAAAAAATTATTAATTATATTTAATTCATCCGTATACTAAAACTATAACTAATTCCTACTAAATACGAGAAATGGATTTGTTAAATTATTACTAAAGAATGTTAAAATCGTTTACTATATTAAATACTTCTATTGGTAGTAATTTTAAAAAAATTGCAAATTTAAGAAAAGAAATAAAACACCCCCACGCAACTTATTATAGGTTCAGTTTTCTTAGCAATAACAATGTCCTTGCAGTGAAAACAGTTTTACAGAACCCATAATTTCTTATTTTATCATGTCAATAAGGAAGTCAATTGTAAAACTTTTGACAGAAAACTAATAATAGCTAGTTTTTTTAAAACTGTGTAAATGATTTCCTGGGTTATTATTTTTTTACTCACAATGTTGAAAATATATACATACATATTTATTTATTTGAATTTGGGAAAATGCTACTATGACTTTCACACGTGGACAATGTATATTGTGCTGCCATCTATCGTAATCATTATTAACTTTCTTGGTAACTTCTCGCTTCCTACAATAGATGTCGCTAGTTACGTCCTGACAATTGATTGCTGGCAGACAGAGAGACAGGTGCAGGAGTAGAGTACGCGACATCGCCTTTACATCGCACTTCTACCAAAAAGCCAGCTTCTGCTGCTGATGAAATGGCAGCACAAGTGCTCGAGCAGACATAAATAAATAAAATTACTTAACAAGAATGCAACTTACGAAATCGCTACGCAACAAAATTGTTCTCAAAAATTCAACATCACCATCTCTCATCTCTACACATCTAAAGGAAACTCATCTCATCTAAAAGTGAGTGAATTTACTTGAAGTTTCTTTATTTGTATACATTATGGGATGTTTTTATATTTGAAATTTGATGGTTCTTCTTAAATTGTATGTGTTTACAGACGATAATTATTGGACTACTTACATAAATTGATAAACAATTTATGATGGCTTGAGAGGGTGTTTTCTTTACTGTAAGAAAGGTTGTTCTTTTCAACTGATGTACAAGTCAATTTTCCTAATTTTAGGATATTAAACTTGTATTTTATTGTGGTTGTTGTGTTTTGGGCGATGTATTGCAGAACAATTTCAAAAGCAGAGCAAGGGAACGCATTCTCTTGTGCCCATGCGCGCACCATTCGATCATTCCATCTCTCCTGCTCTCATTTTCGGGAGCACATTCTTATTCCGAAGGAGCCGCGCCTTGCCAGATGCATAACTTCATCATAAAAGTGGGAACTCCGTCCTACTAAAACAAAAATCGATTGTGCTAATTGAAAAAGATATGTTAGCGAATTCTTGTAAGAACAAGTTTTCAGACAGCATAAAATATCTTTAATTTGTCCAAAAAAGGACTGTAAATATCTCGTCTCCGCCCGTACATTGTACAGTGGTGGTAGAAAAAGTCCGTCTAAAAAAGATGTATTTTTTGGTTCCCCAAATGACGTCCTATAAACGGAACAAAAACTAATTTATCATTAACTTAAGTCGATATATAGTCCGTTAAACATAAATAATCTTCACTTGGTTTTTAATTAACGATATTGGACCGAAAAAGATGTTAATTATGTGTCGTTTTTGTATTTTTTATGGAGTTTTTGCGGTCTTTTTTTACATGATCAAAAAGAGGGGTCTCATTGACAAGTTTTTTTCTAGATGGAATATTTTTATTTGAAGAGCATGCATTATTATGACAAAGTTTTTTCTTTTAATTTAGAACACACGAATATTTTAACCAACTTCATATACAAACATTTTATTTAAATTTAATCATTTTGTCTATTTAAACTAACAATGATAGATACAACAAATAAAAATTTTGTTTTAGAAAAACTGTTTAAAATTTAAATAACCCTTTAAAAAATTAAATAATATTAAAAAACAAGTCGTTCAGAACTGTACATAAGATCAAAAGAAGTTTTTTAGCACAAAAAATATTTTAACTAACAGATTTTTTTTTAATTGCAAATTAACTTGTTTCTGATAATTCAAAACTATACTAAGCTATACCATTTAAATTCTGTTAATACTTTTAATAAAGTTCTACACATGGTAAAAAATTTAGTTGGTCAAAAAAATTAAGTGACAAATTACATTCTTGAAGTGAATCGAAGATATCCATTACTTGACAGAGCTGCCCCCGATAGAGGTATTTAACCAACCACAGACAGTAACAAAGTTAAACACAGGCTGTGTTTAACTTTTAACAGCTGATAAGTACACGTGGACGTAGGACGCTAGAGTTATAATTCCTATAGCAATGTTTAGAAAAACGTATCACTTACAAGTAAGTTGAAAATGCACGTGCATTTTCCACAGCTACTCCACAAAGCTATTTTGAGATATTATTTGTTACGAAAAAAGCTTTTTATAATTTGATGACATGAAAACAAAGATGTTTGGTAAATGGACCTCCATCTGGTATCAAGTATTCTTTTTTTCTCCAAGTTTTCTTATGATGATAGTATCACTATTTTAGAAAATAATTATTTGATATCTAGGTGTAAAAGTAACATTGAATAGCTATTGAGTAATTTTATTTAGAAATATGACAGCTGTTTTTATATTTCCAGTTTATACTTCCTAAAATTCATTTTGTATTCTTTTTTATAATAAATTATAATTGATTAATATCCACTGCATATTTTACATTTATTACCTTTTTATGAAATGCTCAAAAGTTTCATTTAGCCATTATCTCAAGTGATAAATATCGAAAAATTTGAACTTATTTATTTGTTTTGCATATATAACAGGTTTAGTGTTCAGAAATGTGAATATTAAAGTCCATTTGTATTCAATATTCCATTTCTATAAGAAATATAACGAAAATATTTCTGATAACACCAGTTTGCCAGTTTTAAACTTCCTTAATAATTAAGTGAAATATATATATATAAAGGTTTTGGGCGTTTTAAATTTTGATGCTAAAAACTTCAAAGAGTTCAAAATTAATTTTCTTTATTAGGAAAAACTACATTTACTGTTATCTGAAATCAAAAAATTCGAACATTGATCCCGTATTTCTGAAACAAAAAATATTGTGACTAATATAACATTCTTTTTTTGTCCATTGACTCAGTAAAAAACGGAGATAACATATTCCGAAACTGGATTTTTGTTATGGTTTCTCCTACTTTAACTACGCGTCAGCAATTTTAAAAGCTCTTATCGATCGATAATATTCTTTTCCTCTTTTTCGTAAAGATTCACTATTTGATAACTGCCAAAAATACTTTTCCACATTCATAAAACGTACATAACTCTCTATCCTTGCATATTTTGTTTGCATAAGAACATTATCTATTTTAATCAGACTATTATAATAATTATTGTTTCATGTGTTTTCGTTATTGTCTTTAAGACAGTTGACTTAAATACATTTTTTCTCTCACTCTATTGAAGTATATATTTTGTGTGCTGCAAAAAGCAAACATTTGCTTTAAAATATGCATAAATCAGAAATTATTATTTAAATTTGAATATTATAATATTCATTTCATGTAAGTTTTCGATTAACTCTAAAAAAATAATAAATGCTAATTTTCCTAAAAACAGATTTGTAACTTTTTCCACATTATATTCTCATTATAGATAATATACAATTTAAAACTTTACAGGCATTGAATATAGAAATTCTCTTACAGCTAATAAAAATGTAAGAACAAAATAAAATTCAGCAATTTACTTATGTTTAAATGTGCGCATCCGACGGAGATTTTTGTAGTTTAAAGAACTAAAATGTGCAGAATATTAAGACCTTTCAATTTTTGTAATTTTTGTAGTGAATGATACTACTATGGCATAATCGTCAATTTTAAACCATAGTAATTTGCAGAAACTCTAAATTTCAGAAAATTCTCTTAAAAATAAGTCATTTTATGGATCCATTATTTTTTCGTGTACAATTTGGTGTATTTAGAGACATACAATACCGATCACTGATAAACGTTTACTGCAAGTTGAAGGCAACAGGGTATATAAGATAAGGAAAAATGTTCAATAAAAATTGCTTCAAATTTTGAGGACTGGCTACAGTTGAGGACTGGCATTTTAACATTGGCTAATCGAACAATAACTTTATCTTTATAGATAAGATAGTATTTACTTTATCTTCTCACATTTGCACTATCCAACCAAAGAATCGATCAAATCCACTAACCAGAAAAAGCTTAAAATAACTACCACAAAAATTTCTACTACATTTGCGGATGAGGGACGAGTAGAGTATGAGTAACAAAAAAGAAAACCTGTTTACGTTGAGTCATAGTTGAAACAAGGGAATTGTCCAACTTGTGGTCACTTTACTCACGGAATTATTGATATCGGTTAGTGCTTATATCTTGCTCTAGATTTCGATGGTGTAGTTTTTATTTTATATGTATATGGGCGATATCATTATAAAAAGATGTTATTTTAACTATTAGTGGATGGGAACATTTAGCACGTTAAATGTAAGAAATTCAATGAGGGTAAAAGTAAATTTTATTTGCATAAGTAATAGAAAAATGATAAAAATTGCCTTGTTCTTTTGTTTTACATCTAACTACTAAATATAATAACTCTAACCAAAACTGTTTTTATCCGTAAGTATTAAATACATTATCAGTAACTGAATATTTTAACTCTGTTACAATAAAATTTTAAAAACTTAATAAAAGTTAATAACTATACTGGTATTATGTTAAAAGTTAGCATCTTATTTTCTTTTCTATTTTAAGTTTAGTGCAAGGATTCAACATTTTATGGAAATATTATATTTTAATAAAAATACTTATAAAAATAGCAAAGTTAGAAAACAACTTCAAGTTACAATAAAAATAAGAATAAAATGGATAAATTTAATATATATATATTTTTGTATTTTTCTATCACTTACCGGCTCAAGAATAATGCTGCGGAAAAGGGTCTTAAGAAAACATCTATTGTTTGGGGAAGAATGTCTATTTCGGGATTCCTGCGACTTTCGTGAAAAGAGCTATCTTGTGTTCCTTCCTTTTAAAAGAAATTCACTTAAGGGATGGAATAAATTTTGGAAGTTCAAAATAGCATCATTTCTATAGTATAGTCTTTTCCCCCACACATTCTTCTATATAGATTAATAATAAACAATCATATATACCAAAGATACACAATCACATATACCAAAGATAAATATTCTTACTAAAAATTACATATATTACGTGTGAGTTGACGTGCCAGTTACTTTTGGCATATTTATTAAAATATAACACTTTCATCTAAAATCTTATGAGTATACAAGACCGGAGTGCGGGGGATGGAATCAAACACCAATGGAGTTTCTTTTTATTATATAAATATATATTTATTCCACTCGTTAGCTAGATAACCTTTAATTTAAAAAAAATCTTAAATTTTTTCTTAATAAAGTGTGTACAATAATATTAAATACAAATATGTACAAACATTTACAACCAACGAAAAGCCAAACAACGAGCAAGATTGATTTCTTATATTATATAGTTACCCCTCAATGAATATCTGAATGTTGTTTTAAATCATTGATTTCCTTAAAATTCATATACTAAACACAACAATAATACTAACTATATTACAGCTATCTTAACAACTGAAACAACGTTAACATACTCTGGTAAACTGTCGTAATCAATAATAACTTATGCGTTGCAAATAGCCCCTGTGAAGATCAAGCGCAATGTCACTCAGTTGAAAGTGAACCGATATCCTAAAGTTGACTATTACTAATATTTTGAGTTTATTAAAATCTAAATTCATTGTCGTTATTAATGCATTAAATATTGTTCAAAATATATTTCGAATCAGTTAAAGTATATTAATAATTATTCAAAATATATTTCGAATCAGTTAAAGTATATTAATAATTATTCAAAATATATTTACTATTGATAATCAAGCAATATTTATATAATACTAATTACTATTAATTAATTAAATTGGTAATTACCATATTAAGACCGGAACTCATATTTTCCCAATTAAAAATTCCATTAATGATTCTTGAGCTTTTACAACGATTACAATTAAAAGCCATCTATTAATATGTAACAAAACAGATTTGTTAAGAATAATACCTTCCATTAAAAAAAAAAAAACGTCAAATACTCACCCGTTCTACAGAGTTTGCTCTAGCCTTTTTATACACTACCCCGAATTTAGAGACAGGTTGCCGCCCCGTTGAAAACTTACCTTTTATAAATTAGTATAAATTATTATTGAAAATAAAAATCAAATTCTTTATAATTGTAATAAAAACGGATGTTTTGATAAAAATACATTCTAGAGCAGCCGCTTTCAGATGTGTCATCCCCTAAAAATGTGCGGTTTAACCGCCCTTAAATCGAAGCCTGCGCTCTTTTTTTTTGAGACACATTTAGTTTCGGCTTAGGTATTGTCCTTTTGATCTCACATTGTTTTACTTTCATAAAAGATAAAACTAATAATCGTACATCATAGGCCATTGCTTAGAAAACAAAAACTTGTAATAGCAATCTGGGAAGTGTTGATTGTTGAAATATTTTCGTTATTGGGTGACAACCTTGCAGCTCAGGTGGAATATTGGCAATCTCAACACGACGCATAAAATTTGAGAGATTTTCCCCGAGTTTTCTTTGAGTATATGAGCCAAATCATGATAAATAATTTGTTAAGTACATAGTTAAATCAAAACAATTAAATTAAAATGATTTTTGGACTTTATTATTAACATCTTCCAAACGTTACTATGCAAGTTTCAATTGTGTTAGTGACGTTGGTAATGGTAGAAAAGGGAAGCAGCCGTAAATATCGTGACACAACAAACATGCAATCACAGAGGTTAGTATTTGCTATAAATCGAATTTATTTAAAATATATCATTATTTTGGCTTAAAATATAATTTTTATGGATTGAACAGTTTTGGTAATTACTTCTTTTGGTATCACACTTTTCTGTGACACAATAATTTTAAGAAATGCATGTGTACATCTGTGTAAATGATCTTGTTTTTTCTGCACTTGTATCCATCAAATGAAAGGTGTATATGCAAAACTCACATTTGGCAAAGTATAATTAGTTATAGGGTCCGGAATGTTTATTGGCGACTTCATCCAATTGAATTTACTTTTTTTTAAAATCAAAAGTCGTCCATGAGCAGACCGGACCTGTATCTTAGCTATATTTTGGAGAATGTGAATTTTGCCACTACACCCTTCAAATGTAGTCCTTGTTTAATTTTTTTTTAAATACTAATACTCTAGCTAAAATATTGTTTTATGTATTAATGTAATGGAGTCAGAAGGTAATTGTTTTGCTTAAATGATTTTTTATGTGCTAAAAGTGTTTTAATGTTTTCAGAAATTATTTTTTAAAATTATCGTCGAATAATCGCACGTATGTAAATCACTATGCTAAACTACCTATTTCACATTACTGTCGAACAATAGTTTGATGACTGGTCACACAATTGTAAAATATTTCTTATTTACAGTGCCTGTAATTATTAGTCATTTGGTAAATTATTATGAGTGAGGTGTTTTAGCCTTGTGGTTTGGATAATAGTCTCTTGGTATAAAACTATTCAAATTTAATTCCTAGATTGAGTTATAGGTATGAGTATGAATCTCCCAAAACAATTTAATAAGCATATATAAGTTTAACAAAATAAGGTGTACGCTTTTAATAGGTAGTAAGCTAATCCACAATACTGTGTTGTCCAGCACCTAATTTCAAGTGGCTGGGACCAGTTTTTGGGATGAGTCCAAACTAGCACTTATCAAGCAATATGGGGAAACGGAATTTTTTTTTAGTTACAGTTCCTAAGTTTACCCTGGTGCAGGCATTCCAACTGGTCTCTTTTTTTTTTCTCCCAAAGTCCTTTTTTACATTCCAAGTCCCTGAAACTTCTTTTTTCATTAACTAGTTCTTATTTTTCCTTTTTCACGATAAACAGGCCGACGTTCTTTCCAGATAAGTTTTTCCATTGACCAATAGGATTTTGTCTTCCTACTACAATCACCATTGAAGACATTATTGATGCATTGCACTTAGGTGCGGTATAAACACGCCTCTAGCAAAGCAGTAAATTAGCTACCCATAACTAACACTTCAGTGGTTCATGTATTATATTCAGTTTGATTTGGTTTGCTATGCATTTATTACTTAACCTTTAGCTATAACCATACTCAAAATTCATAATAACTTCTACTTTTCCTAACTAATACACTAATATATACATTAAACAAGCTGAAATAGAATGTCGTCTTGCTTTTATTTCTCATAGTTGCGATATTCTGAATAACTAAATACAATTAATAACTTTTTTAATGAATATGTTTGCACTCTGAGAGTTTTTCCGGCACTGTCTTTTCATCGAATCATTTTGAATCTAATTTCAATTAAAGTTTTATAAAATTTGAATTTCCGAAGTCGCCATAGAAATGGTTCACAGAGGATTTTTACAACAATCTAATGTGGAAAACTTCAAAATTGACTGACATTTCTAATTGGAGCATATAGTATTAATAAAAATAACTTTCAATCAAAGATTTATTTTTGATGACTAGAAAAAGAGGCCAACATCCCGACATGGGCGAAATCCAAAAGAATCCCTAGAAATACATATTTTTTTGTCTATTTCTATATTTTTTTCAAATTTAGAATGTTTAACTATTTGTTGTTAAAAATTGTTGTGTACTATTAAATATTTGAGCTCAGCACGAAAAACATGAAATTACTTACACTACCTATATTATAAGAAAAAATTGTATCCATCTACACCAGGACATGTAATAAAGTCCGAATTATAAAACAAGAATACTAAAAAAATTAAACATAAACAATATGAACTAATAAAAATACGATTAATTATAACTGTGATTTTTATATAAAAATGGATTTCTAATGTAACATCTTTTTCGAACTAAAAGCATTTTATGTTTACATAGCAAGAAAAGTCCCTCTTAATAATGCAAATATATTAAAGCAAAATTAGTTTTTAACTTGTCCCTAATTAAGCATAACAACATTAATATATGACTTGGAATTTGTCCCATTCGGGATTATGGCTTGTCGGGATTTTGGCTGTTGGGATTATGTACGGAACCCGTAAACATCCTATGAATGGATCCTGCAGTCAAGGAAATATATCACCAATATATGCTGTGTGTATGCGGCTGGTGCAAGTTAAATCTACTGTGGTTCAATGTTCTGACTGTGTACTCTTATATTGCATGGGGTGCCCATTCAGGTTTGGCCTCGTCATTTGACCATGTTTTTTAAAATTATGAAGGTCTTTCACCAGTATCCCCAGAGTAGCTCTAGTGTGACTTTAATTCTGCCAAACCAAGTGTAACAACACATCAAAATCCATTTTATGAAGACTGTTGATCTCAACAACTTATTTTAGATTTTAAATATATACAGTCCCTGGACAAATTATTAGACGCACTGCAAGATTTCATGTATCAATCAATGATGAACAAAATACCTTTAGAAGGACATTTGTGTTCCTAAACTTAAGCTTTTGAATAGAAAATACTATCTGCTATACTTAATACATATATCGACATCTTTTTTAATAATACGGCATTCTTTGGTATGTTTTCATCATTACTAAAAAAAATACAGTGTGTCTAATAATTTGTCCAAGGACTGTAGTTAATTTAGTTTTCCACTGTAATAATTAAAAAAATTTACAGAATTAAATGAAATTTAAGTTTTCTAATTTCTTAAGTTTATTTTTGAAATTATTATCCATTTTTTTGTAAATGAATTAAATAACATAAAATGGGATACATGCTCTGATCCCAAATCAGTAGGGATGACGTCATCAAAACCTCACTGGCAACCCTTAGGAAAAATATTTGTTGATGTTTGCAGAGAAAGGTTGTGTTTTAGTATAGATGAAAGTGTAACATCATTGTTAGTTAAGACACCTTACATTGCAAAGACCCTGTTGTAATGTTCACATTAATTTAATTCAAAGTTAATGTTAAATTTTCTATGTCATATGCTCGAGTTGGGTTGATCAACTGATCAAGACAGGCCTTTGATAGTGACTATACTATTATTCTGCCATTTACGCAATGTGTTGGCAGAGAATGCCATCATTTGGGTACATGGTAGCAAAAGTATTTTTTTTTAATCGTAACGTCTTTTCGGTACCTTTGAGCTTATTTTCAAATCTAATTCTAAGATAAGATACAGTCAACTTAATTTATTTGTGGCCAATTTTTTGATTGGCTAAATTTCCAATGTTGTAACATTTATTTAGTCCTCCTAAAATTAAATTCAATCTGCAAGTTTAAATTTAAAATAAGTGCATGTAAAATACATGCCTTTAAAAATAATTTTTAAAAAATTATTCTGTTATACAATGTCCTAATTGCTTGTCTAATGTAGATTTAGAAAATTCTAAAAAATGGGACACTGATTACTTCTTAAGGGTTATAATAAGAAAAGTAAAATAAAGGTCGTAGTCGATCAGTCGTAAAATAAAGTTCTGTAGTTTTTTTAAGCTTTAGGCAGAAAAAAAATAAATTGCTGATAAAAAGCAAATTATGATAAAGCAATGTTAATTTGGCAAGAAATATGTTTTTACGAGATAAATCAACATGTTTCAGCTCAGTCTTTGTCAGTTTCACCATATTTATATTCTTCATGAAATCATTTATTTTAAAGCACCCTTTACATTTTCCAGCAATTAAATTCTAATAATTTAATAACACTATTGAAAAAGTTAACTGTTAGTGCAAATATTATCTTAACAACAAGATAATATAACACATGGGAAGAAAATATATGAATGAAACACATGTATGAATGAAATTAAAAAATTACCATGAGCATAAAAAAATTATAATATTTAAATTATTATATTTTCAGTGCAATTCATCTTTCTAATTTTAATAAAAAAAATTCTACTCTACAAATCGAATGTCCAAATATATATATATATATTTATATGTTTCTAAATTTATATCCTCCACAAAACGCCAACATTTATCAGCATTTCGAAAACGAAACAAAGATTTTCTAAGAAATTATCGAAATTGTAAAAAATTTCTGGAAGCCATATTTTATTTCATGTTACTAGGAAATGGTGCTCTATAAATATCCCAATTCTCTTATCCGAAATTAAGTTATGGAATCGTGACCCATTTCTAAAAAGCATGAAAGCAACGCCATCTGCTATCAATAATTGCCACCATAACAGTTTTTCGAATGGCTTGTTTCTAAAAACTTTTTTTTATGTTAAGTAGTATATGATATTGATCCAGTAAAGTTTAAAAGATATATGTAGAAAAAATGTCGTATATTTTAACGTTATCAAGCAATAAAGTTAAGTATGAATGTGCCGAAATAGTGAAATCGATCTCTATTGGAAACTTAGTTCTTTAGTTTGCCATAAGCAATTTTACATGAAAAGCAATATATATATATATTTTTAAAAATATTAACCGATTAGATAATTACTCCTTTATCTAGCGCGGTATGTAGAATTTGAGCCTGTTTATGCAAAGCTGGGCATTCGTTTTTTATTTCACAAAATACATTTTAATCTAAGTGCTCAAATTCTACAAAAACTTCATTTTGTATATTTAAAACTCTGAGGCTGCTTTCGGGGATTTGATGTACAAAAAAAAGTGATAACCCTAAAGTGGACTCTAGAAGAAAAACTAATATTCAACAAGCAAAAAATTCCTTAAAAGCGAGTTATCCAATTTATATTTTTCTCTCTTATTTACACACGAATGAAACTATGTTAGGAAATCGAGGCAATTTTGCGTCCTCCCATATCTGTCCCCATATAATTCTGTCACGCGAAATTGATTTTTAAATTTCAGGACGGCAGTCTAGGGGTAGAGTACTTGGACGATAAATGGGACGACACAGGATTTCCATTCCATTCTTTTTTTTTTTTGTCATAATCTAGTTCAAACGGAAAATCTTTTCCACATAGTAAAGGCATGATTTCCATTTATAGAGAATTGTTCTATTTGATGACGTCGTTCAGTAATTCCTCTTTTAAAACATAGTTTTCGCAAATTTATCCTCTTTTTAAAGGGCCATTTTTTGTAAACTTTGTTTATAAATTTGCGTTTATCACTCATAGAATTTTTATTCACTTTTATGCTTTTAGAATGTACTTGTAAGTGCTATTTCCATGAAATTCATTAAAAACCATTTACCGTAAGTGTGAAATCTTTATTGTGTGAATTGGCTTGTTTCAGGTGACATATTTCCTTACAGTTTTCACTTTCTTCCGCTTATCTGTGATCCGATTGGTGATCTGTTCCCATGTAACATTGATTTACCAATCTAGGCTTGAAAAAGAATTTCGTTCAGCATTTCTGTTGCCACTTTAGACCTGAAACAAACCCATTGTCCTTAGGATTCACAATAATGTCACGCTTATAGATAAACTCAAGTACCATCACTTAAACGGATCAGTCATTAAAGTCGAACAAAATACTAAAGCGCTTTCTTGTTTACATCGATAGACTAAAGTAAATTTAATGGGCTGCATACTTAATATTGATTGGGCTCACTTAACTGCTCTTTAATCTTTGTGAAATAATTGCTTCGTTTGCAGTGCTTCCGCATTAAAAGTAATGACACTTTATGCAAGAGATTTAGCATACAAATAAGAAGTTATCCAATCGCCAATAAACTTTTGGCAATAGTCAGCATATTTTCTTAGAAATCTTTTATCCTCACTTACAGAATGCACTTTCTTTTATGATATATATTTCTGTGAATATCGATATTTAGTATCGTAATCGTATTGAATTGCAGAGCACGTGATTTATTTTTAATCGATTCAAGATGTCTCTGTTAGTGTTACATCCCCATCAAATCAGCATGTCTTTTATTAAGAATTAAAGTTTTTCTACACTTTTCCATAAAACCTTCTAACTGCATATTTCCCTAATCTATTTTGGTTGCTGTAACGTAGGGAGATTGATTGGTCGTTGGATACAATAAAGTCTTGTTTATTTTTTATCAAATGGTGTTTAAATAAAATTTAAGAGCTTTTATAATTTACTTGATCGATATTATCTGTCAATAAGTCCAATGCATAACCCTTTATTTTTATATATTACAATATCTTTCAATTATAAAAAATGTCTACATTTTTGTCTGGCATTAAAAAGTGCTTAAGAATTATATTTATATTTTTGTACTGGGTCACTAACCTCCTGGTGCATGATGATTCTGAGTTACCAAGGTTTTTAAAGATTTATTGCTTTAATGATCATTGATTTAAAGTTCATTGTTTGCATAAATATATGTTTTTAATTCAAAATTTTGAAAATAAACCGTTTCAGTTTTATCTCAAGCTTCATTCTATTTTAAATACTAAAAGGGAATTTTGTACGACACCTATTCTATGACTTGTTTGAACGACACCTTTTCTATGTTCGCATCATTTGGAAGTATAATATTAAGCAATGTTAGTAAAATTAGAGAAAATTCACTGTTATTTCAGTTTATTTGGTAATTATTTTTTAGTATTTATTTGCCGGTATTCATCAACATACAAACGTCCAGTTACGATGAAGTCTGAAATTTTTATTTCTCGTAAAAAATGAGAAAAAATTGTTAGGTCCACAATATCAAACTATAGCTTATATAATCGATCCTTCTTTGCAGTTGCACGTCCTCTTCAGCAGAGCCAGACCATACCCAGCAGCACGATGAGCCAGATGATCCACTGATGCCAGTGCAGCCTGGCGACACGAGCCCGAATTCTCTCGCCATGAGCAGCAAGATCTCCGCCCTCTTCTACACGGTGGAGGTCGGAGACACCAAGTTCACCATCCTCAAGAGGTACCAGAACCTCAAGCCCATCGGGTCCGGAGCACAAGGTATCGTATGGTGAGTACCCTTCCAGACATATTACTATCATCAAAGGACTTCTTTATTTCATCGGCTCCAAAAACAAAGAAATCCTCAACATAAAGGGGATAATTGCACACTGCAACGTATTTAGGACTGCAGATTTCTTTGTTAAAATTGTCTTCTGTGATGTGTAATTGTGCAACTCGATATATATAGGCTGCGATCTTCACGAGTTTGTCGAGTATCAGAAGGATTTTAGAAACGTTTGGTCTTGTATCTTGTAAAAATTTGCAGAATTGGAAGTGTGACGTTTGACGATACTATTCAATATGTCTTGTATTTTAAATTTGAATAGAAGTTGACCAGATGGTCTGTGCTTCATCATCGATAGTTCCCCGAGGAAGGAGCCTTCATCGGAAGTTTCCCGGATAGGGGATTCGGATGACAGCACTAGCGGCTGCTTTTGTAGTTAGAAATGGTGGAAGGATGCGATTTCGTAATTCTTCATTATATATAGAATAGAAGATTCGTTATCGTGAGAAGGGTAGCGCAGGTTTTTTTTAAGGCTTGCTCTATAATGGAGTCAATGAAGTAATTTTCAAATTTCATTAGTTTAACGTATACGTTACTTCAGCATGATTTACAAAGTTTTTTCTAACTATATTTTCGACCAAACTTTAATGTTTTACCTGTATGTTTTCTTGAAAATTCCATTAAAAACGTTTAAAATAGGATTTTTTAAACATTGCAACAAAATACTTTCGAAATTCACTAAAATTTTAAATACCCCCAATTTAAAAAAAATGAAGTTTATATTTCTTTTACTACGCTTTATAAACCCGAAATTCTCACGGGAAACCTAAAGAAGTCAGGTTATTTCTAAATTTCTTTCATCAATCAGTACTGGAATATCCGTTTCCCCAGCACCTCAGGGATATACGATGCGTCGACAGTTTCAAGGCAAATGAACCACAATTATGAGATCAAGATCTCAAGGTGTCCCGCGTACGAGAACGAAAAGGCAGGCCTGTGACGTAAGAAGCAAATATCGATCCGACATTGATGACGTCGAAATCTCGTATCGAGCGGGATAAAAGAATGTTGAGATTGGGATGAACTTTCCCGCGATAACTTTTTGTATGTTGGTCTAAGTTTAGAAAAAGGATATAGTGCTGTACCTTTTTAAAGTATCGAAATATGCTGCTTTTTATTGTGTGAAGTACTGTTTGTGTATTCGTTTGGTTGTAACTGAAAAGTATGTGTGTTATGATCTATATGGTATTGATCATTTCTATTTAGGTTTTTAATGACTTTTGCATGTCACCCCTTTAGCATTATCAAATGCCAAAAAAAAAGAAGTTACAGGCAGGAGGTTTAGATGTCAATCCGAAGATATTATCGGAACTTTTGTGTTTTAGACCTAGCATTACTTTTTTTTGTGTGGCATGTGCTTGTAGTTTTTATGCAGATATCAAAGTTTTAATTTAAATTTTTTATATATTTTTTCAAAGTATTTCATCCAACACATGTTACTAATATGTGTGAACCCATTTCAAATGCGATTCCATTTCTCAAAAGAAGTTTTACTGTCTCGATTTATTTCAAGCCTGATCACGACGCTTCGACCTTTTTCAGTAAGTTGCGATTTGTAAGATCGGACCCATTTCTCCCGGATTTAATAGTCTCATTTGGACCGTTTCTCCTGGGCCTAATGAAAGTGTTTTCACGCTTAATTCTCATTTTATGGCCCCATTTCGAGATCATCCACTGACATCCTGCACAGTAAAGAGTGAGTGGGGCACTAAAAGTTCTCAGCGGTAAATTATAATTCGATTGGACTTTTAAGATTATATAAGGATCTTTTTCAAGAAGTACTTAGGTTTCCTGGAATTGTTAGTAGGTAATTTTATTAAAAAAAAATTAGTCGAAATAGATAGTTTATAAAATGTTTAACAGACTATTGTTTTAGTTAAAATGCTTTTAATAAATGATTTGTCAATTATGCCACGAGTTGTTTAATTTCATTTACATACAGCTTCTATGTAACAAATATCTAGTCTACCTAAATCTATTGGAGGTACAGATATAAAATTTTAGGAGCTTATTCTTTTTGTACTGAAGGCGTAATTTAAGAAGTAATTTTTCGAAATTCGCAAACCTCTGAGGGGGAGGGGGGGGGGGGTGCGAGTTGTTGAAAGCATATGATATACTGCGACTTTACATCTTCAATTTGAAAGAAATTTCCGCACCAGCGAAAATTGATCATAAGTACGTGAAAACGCATTTATAAGAATTTAATTTATAAGATTAATGAATCAATTATTTCCCCCTACTTGGTGATTGTCCATAAAATAAGTTTACATAATATAGAAGGTACCGATATTATAAGGGTACACTCGTACAAAGCTGGGTATAAAATGCTAATGTAAGCAGAGCAATGTAAGCAGAGCAGGCAGTCAAAAGTGATCGTACACCTCAGAAATTTTGGTATTTTTAAATTTTCTTAAAAACTGCTTTAAAAATATGTCAAATGCTCTTGATGACTTGTAACATGTTAATGTTTTCGCACATAAATTCTGTCCCGAATTTAGTTAAGTAGGACGCAGAATGGAGGTAAAGATATAAAAAAAAACTTTTGAACCACCCAAAAATTACTCTGGTGTATGAACACTTTTGACTGCTACTATATAATTGAAGAAATTCTTATTATTTTGTTTTATTTTCTGTTACTCAGGAATTAAATTGTATTATGTCATAAATATGTATGCCATGTAAAAATATATTTAAACTAAATTGGGAATATTTAATTTCTTTGTGATACTTCTTTGAATTCGAAGCTATCTTTTGCAGAAAATTGCCGCCATTTTTTTAATAAATACTTAAATGGAATCCATAAAACAGTCTGCAAAAAACCACAAAACAAGTTATTAGTGTCATTTGTACTAAAAATAAACTCACGACACTTTACCTAATAAACTGAAACTGGCTGTTAGTAAAGTCTCTCAACTATTCATGCGTGTTTTATTGCTTGCTCGTGCTGCTTTCATTTTGTAATGACGGCCGTCGTGTATCGTATCACAAGTGATCAAATATATGAGGAGCGGTAGCTCATCTGCTTATTACGTTACACAGAATCTAGAACATTATATAATTGTATTATGTAGTTTATATGGAAGCTAGATTATGCACTTGAAGAAGTCGGGAACTTGTTTGAAGCTGTAACAGGGAAGTAGTTATCGACCAGTTAGGGAAATAAAATATAAAGTGTAGAATTAAAGTTAATAACACACAACAAAGATCTTACAATGTTCTACACATGATTCAAAATTTATATTACAGAGACAAATTGGTGCTCCATAGACCATAGATAAGATGACACTGTAAGATGTGATTGTGTGTCATGTAACCATAGAATCCACGAAATTAAGGTTGATGTATGTCAATACCAGGATTGGGGTTTTCCCGTCCAAAACTAATATTTCCCATCCCAGCGGGAAAAACTGGTAAATAATGGGAAAAACTGTGAAATACCACTTCCTTTCTGAGAAAAACTGTGAAATACTTTTCTTTCTGGGATATACCTTATCTGAAAAATTCTTTTTAATTAAAAAGCTTTCAAAAATTAAATATCAGGAGTTTTTTTTTGTTTACATCCTAATCTTTGTATTCTGGCTGTGATTGCAATTGTGCCACTGTCTGGGCGGGGGCTCCCTTGTTAAGCTCACTATTTTTAATCCCCCTCATCCCCACAAAAAAAAAGTCATCCCCCAGAAAACCCACTATAGTTGGCCAAAGCCTAGAAAAGTTGTTTGATTTTATTTCTAGCTTTAGTAGCTACATAACTCAATAATTATTTATCCTCTACATTCTACAACATTTTAATGAATATTTACCACAGACAATATTTTAATAATTATTTATGTTTACGCAGATTGGAACCCTTAAATAATAAACAAAAGTACATGATTATTATATTACCATTGATGTAAAATACTTAAGGAACATTTGTCAATTTTTTAAAATATTAAGTCCATGATAAATCTATAATAATAAAAGAAAGAGTCTGTCTGTCTGTGTGTGTGTCTGTTATCGGATCGTAAAAGACCTACTTATACTGCCCACAGGAATTCGAAATTTTAAAGATAGATTCCCTTTAATACTAACGTGTGCACCTGAGGCTTAGTTTTTTCATATTTGTTCCATTTTTAGAGAAAATTCGAATTATCTGAAAAAAATACACCACTTTCGCTCAAATCCGATCATTTTTTCTCTTTCCTGATGCCATCGGCTGAAAAAATTAAATAAAACTTTGAACGAAAACATTTAAAATTCAAAATGTTTATTTTATTCTTTTGCCATTACTTTATAAAAATTTAATTCATTATTTGAAAAATAATTGACATGTTTCAAGTGACGTAATTCCGCCAGTCTTCATTCCCGGATTTTATTGTGGGTTTATTTGATGATTTTTTCATTGATTTTTCTGTTGACTGCATGTATGCATATTTAAGCAATAAATGTATAGTTAAGCTATTACTGAACTATGATGGTTAATAAAGGCCATCGCACTAGAACTATTAGTGTTTCATGTCTTTATTTTTTCGCCAAATACGTTGCCAAACTCGCCAAATTATTAACTAAAATTCGCCAATTAGGCAATTTCTTTTATAAATAATTTATAAGCTGGTCGGTTGTTCGAAGGTCATTGTGTTAGAACTGTATAATGGGTGTGGGTAGCTATATCTATTTTCTCGCCAAATTATTTCCCAAAACGCGCCAAATGAGCTAAAAGGTTTTATGTATTTATGAGGGAATGGTGATGACATTTATGAGTGCATTTTATAGCGTATTTTTCATTTTGGAATTTTAAGGCAATGAAACGGGATTTTATAATTTATAACGAGCGTAAACAACAACAAGTTTATGCTCCTATAACAGGGTATATGGTACACATATTTTTAATCTATTTGATATTTTTTTATTCCGTGCGAAGAACGGGTATAAATTTGCTAGTATTTAATAAAATACAAAATAAAAAATTATTCTAATTAATCCCATTAAATAAAATTTAGTAATGGTTTCAAAAATTAGGTTTTTCCAAGTGGGAAAAACATAATTTTTCCCAGGACGGTAAATACCGGTTTTTACCATGGTATTTACCGTGGGCGGTAAAAAACATGCCAACCCTGGTTAATACTATTAACAGTGTTGTTTTTTATATAATTTTCCTTTTTTAAAAGGAAAATTACTTACGAAAATTCTATATAATACACCACAATCTAGCCAAAACCCTGTCAGAGAGTCTTGTTTATTAAAGTACTAAATTGTTGAATAACATTTAATACACAATAACTTTTTTTTAATTTAAAAAAAACTGAATACCACACATATCTATAGGAGACGTATCTCGTGATAAACGATTCTATAGAGTGATAGTGTAGAAATTATAGGATCTATAGTTTTTTTTTATAGACCTATGTTCGTTTAAAATTTAAGCATTGATAGTAAAATTTTACATATTTAACATAAAAAATTAATTTTATCTGCTGTAACTTTTCCTCTTGTAGTGTGGTATACGTAAAAAAACATTTTGGATTGTCAGCTAGAGAAGATTGATTAACAATAAAAAGGTAATGACCTTTTTATTGTTAATAAATCTTATAGGACGTCAAATCTACGGAGGTTTTTTAATTTACTGGAAGATGTTCCTATATAACATTCTATCTAAAACTTTCTTAATAACCCTCAATTATTCAACCCTCATTATCAATGGAAGTATTTACTTTCTAAAGAAATCATTGAAACATCCAGAGCACTTAATATGCGATTTCCCATCAACAATTCTACATTTCAACCACCCCCACCCCTAATAATCTAATAACCTTGCAGCACACAAAGGACAAAAATATGAGGCCAGGGAGTGTTGCCTTTCATAGTTACTTTGTGAAACTTCCTACTCGTTATTGGGGCAACCAATAATAAACCCTGATACCGCGAGAATAGCTTCTGGCTTTTAATAGGTCGGTCTGTTCTCTAGAGCCAGTTACAGTTACGAGGAGATCGAAATAATCAATATTCCACTCTGTATTTTGGGAAACGGAAGTCACGTGCCTACGACGTCACATCCTGTGGGGAAGATCATGTGATGAGCATGGTCGGTGCTTTCAATGCACCGGAATAGTCACGGAAATTAATAATCTTCCAGGGATATGTAAACGAAGTGGAGTCTAAAAGATTGAATCTTATATATGTTGAAATAAAATAAAATATTGGAGGAAAAAAATTAGCATGAAATAAAAAGTTTGAAATTGAGAAAAGTTTAAACTTTTAAAAACCGATTAAAGTTCTATACTCGTAAGATGTGAATGACATTTAAAAACATCACACAAAAAATTAAGTTCACTATTTAATTTTTTAATGTGTCTTATGTTTTCTAGTAGGGGGAACTAGGGTCATTTGACCCATAAGGATACATGACCCAATGCCTTTTTCTCAGCAATGGAAAAGTTTTGTGAGTTGAAAGTGACATCACTTTATTCCTTTCAGCCAGCTGATCACATGGTGAAAAAACGAGCTGAATCATTGCGTATGTGTTTAGTTATGCGAAGAAATACGTTTTCATGCACTGAAAGTTAATTTTTAAGACCGTAAGGTTTTTCGGTCGAAATTTTTTGGTTTAAAGGAAAGATTTTTTCAATTGGTTACTTGTTTAGTTCACGCTATTAGCTACAGTTACGTGCATAATAGTGCTAATGTAATTATTCGCAAATTACTTTGTTTTGGGGTTAAACAAAAAAAAGTGCAACTAGGGATAATTGACCTAAGCCAATTGGAGATATGTGACCCAAGTAAACAACACAAAAGTAGACCAAGTACTTTTTTAAAAAATCACGGGAGTGCCAAAAGTAAATGTCTGGGTTCTTAACGGAGTATAAGGTTTGTTGGGAAGGTACAATTGATTTTTTTTAACGAGCTTACAATTCAATATGCATAAAGAATCGATGGAAAATGTTTTAAATGGCCTGAAATGGACAATACATCTCAAGTTGATATTGCTGAAATAGTATAGCGATTCTTCAACCACCTGTGTTTTCTCTGCAAAATAAAAGAAGCCCCAGTTTTGTATTTAGACCAGAATTTAGTTTTAAATTTAATTATTTCGTTAGTATAAGCACAATCAATGTGATAAAAATAAAAAGTAATAATTTTGTCTGAAAATACTATAAAATCTATATAAACTTTATAATATGATATTAGTTTTGTTATTAGGTAATTTTTTGTTGATAATTTTAAGTCTTACAACCAAATTTTTGGGTTGGGTCACGTATCCCTAATGGGTGGGTCATGTATCCCTATGCATTGGGATACATGACCCAAAACTAAAGTTTTAAATAATTTATATTTTATTGCTATTGCAGTTAATGCTACAGAAAAATACTAATATATATTGTGTAATACTTATTAAAGCATAAATGAACTGCATTTGCACATCCATAAATAGTGTTTTTTTAAAAGTTACAAGCCAAAAACTACAAGTTGGGTCATATGTCCCTGGTCTCCCCTATTATTAAGAATATCTCCATTTTGATTCTTAAATCAATTATCCACTTAATATAAATAAGTTTCTTTATTTTCAACTTGAACGTCTGCTTTTTTTTAATATCTGCTTTGTAAAACACTGCGATGAATGGAACTTGTATATGTTCAAATCAATTATATATATAATGGAATGTATATGATAAAATTAATTATATCACCATCTTCAAACAGTCAAAACAATTTAAGTACATATACTTTTAACTTATTATTACTTTAATGGACTGATAAATAAGCAAACAAATGAGTATACATTTAATACTCTCAAACAATACATAGGAATACTCTGTTTTATCGCATAATTTAAGAGGTTAGTGGAAGAACGTGCCAAGTGAATTTTCATTTCGAAAATTTAATGCATTGATGAAAAGTTTTAATGTTTCATAAAGATTTAGTTATATTTATCGTAAAAACTTTTTAATAACTTAAGAAAGAGGAAAAAAACATGGCAAGGAATTTGGAGGAATTTTAATATTTTCTTTATGTTGGAAAATATCACATGCTTTAAGGATAATAGTTGAAATATTCCGATTCGAATCCATTTGGTTTTTAAAAGAAATTAGAAGGTTTTTTTTTCAATTTGTCTATTATCTAATACAGGGTGGCGCAACTTAAAGTGGCCCCGTCATGGAGATAGGAATAAGATAGAATTGTTGCCAAGTCAAAAACCAATGCAAAAACAGGGTTCCTATGTGAAGCTATTGATCTCGCTTCAATATTAAGCTCAAACTAACTCTTGGCGATTTATTTGCAGGCAACTATGCTATGATTTGACAAGCTAGTTGGAATGTAATATAAACCGAAGGTTTGTACAGCTGTGCAAAAAAAAGTTCCCACTAGTGATTTTTTCGGCCGTTATTTATCCAAGAGAATCGCACATTTTGTTTTTGCTAATATGGAACATTATAAATTGATTGCAAGGCACAAAATCTGGTGTTCGGACCAGTTTCGTAATGTTTTTGGACTTGCTCAAAACAGATCCTGTCTGACGCCAATTCGTAACTAATCGTTGCATAGCACTCATTTTTAACACTTTACACCTTTAAATTCTTTAACAAACAACTGCAGTCACATTTTTTAAGAATTTGTTTTAATTAAACTTTTTACAATGAACACCCTCTGCTGTACTGTAAGTATCATCTTCACCTGTGCATTGATCAACTCACACATCCGTAACTCACACTTACGCAGTAAGATCTGAACTCGCCAATAGTCCATGAGTAGCTCTAATGTGATGCTAATCCAATCCAACCAATGCAAGATGGAATTATCTTCTATTTATCGGTTGGCCATTGCAAGATGGAATTATCTTTTATTTCGACTTGAAGGCTTTAAGACGACTTCAAGAGTTTTTCTCGCCAAGCATCTCAATGCATTCCTATCTCTACGCCGGGGCCACTTTTATTTGCGCCACCCTGTACAAATCACATGAAATCAATTATATCATACACATTATATTCTATAACATTCTAAACCTGATCCTAAAATTTATATAAATAAATTTGTCGGAAGAAAAATATTAATAGTAATAAGAAAATCGTAATAACACAGGATGGCAATTTGAATTTTAAAAGATTCTCTAACGCAAACAACGTATTGCGTTTTAGGGCCTCTTTTAAAAATTCCCACTCTGCATAAGCTAATTTAATATGGAGTATCAAAATATAGTCAACTCTTTCTTGACAGAGCCAATTAAAACATCCTAACAATGTCTTTCATTCCTTTATTTTTAAAGAGAGGTTTTAAAAGAAAAATGTTAGTCATTTGTTTAAAACGATTTACCCGTTATTACAGAAACTTCCCCTGGGAATTGTGCCCTCTGGGTCAATTATGCAAATGAGCGTGTTCCACTACGTCACATCATCAGTCGTCTGTATTCAGGGGGAGGGTAAGGGCAGTGAAGAGGGGGGGGGGTTGAGTTTGCGGTTAAAAGAAATCACCCGGAAAATGAATTTGTGACCTCTGATTAAGTGGTTTGGTGCTTAGGGACAGAAGGGAGCAAATTTCGGTTGTTAACCCATAAAGTTATTTTATTTACTTAATGAATGTAGGTCTTTTTACTATTTAGATGTATAATGTAGTTTGATAGTTGTCTTTAGTTATCTTTTATGTTTGTTTTTAGTTTTTTAGTTATCTTTTACGTTTATCTTTAGTCGCAGAGTTAAAACTATTACAGTCTTATGTTTAATATGGTAATTTACCTTAACATTAAGTTGTTGTGTCCCAAAGTTATAACGAAATAAATGAAATACCCACTCAATAAGTTGTAGCCCCAATACGCTCTTCAAAAACTTCAGTTCAGGGAATTAATTAGATTGCTAAGTAATTCCCTAAATTTACTAATTAATTACTCATTAGATTGCTACAATATTTTTATTCAGTTTTTGTATTGAAAAAGCAATAAACGATTCCTTATTTTCTGTTGTTTTTTCATATACTATTAAGTTATTAGATATTCCTTTGAATTATTTTCTACAATTTTTAGACAGACTCCTGTAAAGTCTACATAAAAGTTACTTTCTATTTTTCCAATTCCCCCCGTCCCTTTAAATTTATATCCAATCACTAACTGCATTTAGTTTTGCTATTTGTATATTTGGTGTTTTGTTGGTATCGTCACGCAATCTCTCCCGATCACCCCTCCCATCGATCTGACCAATCAAATAGCTGATCGTTATGTCCATTTCCTCTAGATCAAGAATTGCGAAAGAACGTTGACTCAGACATGTGTTTTTGAATATCTCGAAATGAAAATTGAATTGAAGCTTAAAATATGAAATAGAAAAATACTTTTTTTTGCAAATGAATGGATTGTTAAATTTCTCCAAGGGTGCGAGCTTGTGGCTGAATATAACTATATTACCAAGGATCGACATAATTTTGTCATAGATACAGATCTGGATGGCAAAATATGCATAGGCCTGTGCAAAGTTGGGTTAGAAAAGTTACGTTCACCAGCGAGCTGGCCGCGAAGCGGCTTATGGGAAACCGGGGGGTTGGTAACCCATAGCGAGCAGGGGGCGAAGCCCCTTGCCGGCCGCGAAGCGGCCAATGGAATTGCACAGCAATTCCGGGGTTTGGCGAGCGGTAGCGAGCAGGGGTGGAGCCCCCTAGTATATATATATATATATATATATTATATATATATATATATATATATATATATATATATATATATATATATATATATAATATATATATATATATATATATATATATATATATATATATATATATATATATATATATATATTATATATATATATATATATATATATATAATATATATATATATATATATATATATATATATATTATAGTACACATAAAACAAGTGAAAAATTGTATAACATACCAAACACATAATACAAAAAGAGAGAATCTTACCGACTGGCGCTAAAGCTGCCATAATCAGTAAAAAACAAAATAAACGAATACAAAAACAAAAAAAGTAAAACAAAAAAAATGAAAAAATATAAAAAAAGATATGGAAAGAAACCAAAAATAGTGGGAAAGGCCATTTCATCAGGAGGTAAAAACCTTACGCCACTATTAAAACAATACACTTTTCTGTATTGGGATGGACGAGAGTCAAATAAAAAAATCCCAATTTTACCCCGAAGTGTACTGTGGAATTTCCAGAAGAAAAATTTCCAGAGTCTTCTGGAAATTCCACAGTACACTTCGGGGTAAATATGGGATTTTTTGATTTGACTCTCGTCCATCCCAATACAGAAAAGTGTATTGTTTTAATAGTGGCGTAAGGTTTTTACCTCCTGATGAAATGGCCTTTCCCACTATTTTTGGTTTCTTTCCATATCTTCAATGTTAAATCTTAAATTTAAAAGTTGTTTATCCTGCACCAGTGTTGTGTAAAGCTTAAGTCACAAACATTTTATATTCTATTTACCTGTTTCTGAAAAAGACACTATTACCAAATTTTTGCATTATCATTTTTTATCGTTGTTGTTCTCTTTTGATGAGGGACAACACTGGCGAATTTACTCTTTCCTGTCTACTAAAATAGCAGAGCATATATTTAGTCTTGAACTATTTATATTATATTTTAGTCTTGAACTTGAAGTTCAAGACTAAAATATACCAACGTTAAAACACTAAAAAACGATCTATTCCAAGCTTTTTCTTGCCATTACAGATGTACACTGACAATCACTGACTTGCATCAGATCAATTAATTTGTATTTCTTACTTTTAACAGACAATAAAAATTTACTGCTTTATTCCATTTTAAAGATCAAGATGTCAGATTTTTCATATAAAAATCATAAATGCGACTACAAGCATCCCCAAAATACTTCTTTCTTGAAAACCAGGGAACAGCACTGACGCACAAAAAAAAAGATATGTTTTATCAATATTTTTAATTTATATATTTCAAAAGCTATTTCAATGTTTCTTAGATTTAAGATATGAAGAATAAAATATAGGAAAAAAAAGTGAAGTAATGGGGTGCAATAATAGAATCAATACTGTAAGTCGAGTTGTGACTTTGTTTCGTTTCGGTCAGGGAACAACACTGACATTTTCATGCTACCAAATCAAAAAAGTTGACAAAAACCCCATGTATTTATTTTAAGTGGAAAATAGACCGTTGTTAAAACAAATGACTTGAGTCTTTTTTGTACTAAGGTGCATGAATATGAGTTAATTTGATTATTTTGCACTATATCTAAATAAAAATGCGATATAACTCACAAAACCAATATTTTGAGCTTTCCACTTTTTACTGATAATTGTAATTATATGTCAGCACAAAATTTCAAACAATTTCCTTAATATTGTAGTCTATATAGATGCTCCTCTTTCTCCACGTATATGAGGATTTGATGTTCACTTCTTAGAGGCTTAAAAAGTAAGAATTTTAACGTCAGCGCTAAAATCCGACATATTATGCATCCACAAGTACCATGAATTAAAAATCAACTTTGAAATTATTCATTGTGAACATATTCGAAAGTGATGTGCCTGAGTGATCACGCGACAATTACTCTTATCTCCGAAATAATTTATTCCTAATCCTGGGTGAAAGATGGAGCAATTACTGCGTTCTGCACCAAGCACTAAAATGATTGACCACTCTTTCCCTTCAATTAGCTTTGGTCGCTCAAAATGTCTGGGGCAATCCGCTTTATTGGTTATCTTAAAATGTGTGGTTTGAGCGATTATTTGTGAAATCCTATAGGCATTGGGGAGTATTTCGCCTAGTTTCAGATTCATCGCTAACTCTATAATAATTGAAGAGCTTATTGGAAGAACGTGCTAAGTGATAAAAAAGTGAAAACGAGAAAATGAGCTTCAAAATTTTTCATTTGCACTCGAATCTGTTGAAAACAGTACTTGTAAAGTGAAAATATATACTAAACTTAAAGTTTATGAAAAAGGGGAAACTTGTTATCGTTAAAGAAGTTAGTAATATGTTCATTAACACAAAAATCTCAAATTTTTCAAATATGTCACTTAGCACGTCTTCCACTAAGCTCTCCAATTTAGTCAACAGCTATAATATATGTGCTTTAAATTTTAAGATTCATGCTTTTCATTTTATGGTAGGAGACTCTATAAAATACTTGCTAATGTATACAACTACAAAATGTTGCACGCTTGGCCAGTTTGTTAAAATTAAAACAAAGTTTTATCGAAAAGTTTGCATTCTTTTAAAATTAAGTTTTTGAATATTAAGATGTTATTTTTTATAACTGCGTGAAAAAAATCCGACATTTACATCATAATTTTAATATCAGACGAGTGTAAAAAGTTACTTTTTTAAACAGTAAAAAAATACTTTATTTCACTCAAAACAGTGAAAAAATAGTTATTTATGCAACAAGTGTGAAAAGTAACACTTTTTAAAACTAGTGGATTTTATTTCACGAGCGAGTGAAGTAATGACACGTGTTTTAAAAAGTTTACTTTTCACACGTGTTTTATACACTATTTTTTATAATTACGTGACAAAAATTAAATATCATTGGTTCAAAAATAATTCACGTGCTATTTTTTTACGTAAAGAAGATCGGCATCGATAAATCTCTGGAACTACAAAAGGCAAACTTATTTTTTAGAGTTTAAAGTCAAACATTTGAACATGGATACTGATTCATAAATAAAAATATATCATTGACGCGCATAATATTTATAAATAAAGCAGATTAATAAATTTCTCGATTTTATGAATATTATGAAATAAAGCAGATCAATAAATTTCTGGATTTTATGAATATTATGAAATAGAAATTTTACTTGAAATGTTGGCATCTTATGAAAAGAGTGAAAAAAGTAATTTTTTATAATATCGTGCAAAAAAACTAACTTTTTCAAATCAATAATCGTGGCAAAAGTGGTGCTTTTAACGAAATCGTGTTTCAAAGTTACTTTTACGCACTAGTGCGACAAAGTAAATAAGAGTATCTGATTGGTTTAAAATTATTTATTTGAGCGTGATATTTTATTCGGCGCATTTGTGATTGGTGTAAGATTCTTTATTTGGCGTCTTATTTCCAATGCCAATCTAAGAAATACTTTTTGCACGTGATTTTAAAATAATCATTAATATAAATAATCACCTTCAAATCATTCGAACGTGATAATAAAATAGTTAATAAGCCAATCAATAAATGCCAATTTAATAAATACTTTTTTGCACGTTATTATAAAAAATAGTGTATGACAACTCGTTGAAAATAGTTTTTTTTTTAATTCGGTCACGTGATGGGGTAAGATTTTACCTCATCACGTGATCGCGACCAGTTGGCACAGAGTTTTTTCATAACGACTTGAACGTATGAGGCCGACAATCTAGTGGTATGAAAAATAAGTTGGGAAAGGAACAAAGATGAATTGCTATTTCGATGAAAAAGATTGCTATTTTTGGCAACTTATCGCAGCTGTTTTAATAAAAAAAAGCTAAACATTATTTTTTTATAGTTATATTATCGTGGATCTGATCAATGCATGTGGCGCAGGAGGCTAATTCAAATTTTTACCGATTATTTTTATCAAGAAAATAATCCATGACCTTTAAAAGAGCTTATAGAATAATTTACTCGAATCAAAGTATAGGCTTTTAGAATAAATTACTATAAATAAACCTATCTAAACAATCTTACCTGTAAAGTATCACAGATCTTTTTAATTTATGTTTACATTTTATAAACTCAACAAAAATTAGGCATCTAACAGAGACAAAACGAATGGAAGCAAATAATTCTTATTGAACGCAACAGCAAACCCACGTGACTTGGACATTGATGTGAGTCACCATTGCGGTTTGCCAGGCTAGTTTTATCTGATTTTCAGGTCTGGCTGCAATTGTCATAGTTCTAACGAAACAGTAGCGATAAGTTGCCATATGTTGCAACCTTTCTCCTCTTGGCGATTTTCATCTTTGGTACGTTTTTAGAAGCTGCTTGACTATTGAATGAGCAGTCCATTCTATTTATGTCTATGGTTTAAAAAGCCTTACTTTTCACATTAGTTTCATAAATAACTATTTTATAATTGCGTGAAAAAAATCCGATTTTTACACTATAATTTTAATATCAGACGCGTGCGAAAAGTTATACTTTTTAGAAACAGTGATACAAAATTACTTTTTTTCACCCAAAAGCAGTGAAAAAAAGTACTTTTTTTCACTCTTTTCATAAGATGCCAACATTTCAAGTAAAATTTCTATTTCATAATCTTCATAAAATCCAGAAATTTATTGATCTGCTTTATTTATAAATATTATGCGCGTGAATTTTTTTTTTTTTTATTTTTGAATCAGTATCCATGTTCAAATGTTTGACTTTAAACTTAAAAATTAGTTTTCCTTTTGTAGTTCCAGAGATTTATCGATGCCGATCTTTACGTAAAAAAATTAGCACGTGAATTATTTTTGAACCAATGAGATTTGATTTTTTTCACGTAATTATAAAAAATAGTGTATGAAACACGTGTGAAAAGTAAACTTTTTAAAACACGTGTCATTATTTCACTCGCTCGTACCTCGCTCGTGAAATAAAATCCACTAGTTTTAAAAAGTGTTACTTTTCACACTTGTTGCATAAATAACTATTTTTATCACTGTTTCTAAAAAGTATAACTTTTCGCACGCGTCTGATATTAAAATTATAATGTAAAATTCGGAATTTTTCACGCAATTATAAAAAAAACTTTTTCTTCACTATTTTCATAAGATGCCAACATTTCAAGTAAAACTTTTATTTCATAACGTTATTTCATATTTTTGAACAAATTATATGATTTTTTTTCTTCACGCAATTATAAAAAATAGTATATGCAACACATGTGAAAAGTAAACTTTTTACACTTGTTGCATAAATAAATATTTTTTTATTTCCATGAGTTATTTATTATTATTTTATTGTTAGAAAAACAGTTTAGCATTAAATATTTATTTCGTTAAGTATAAAATGTTTTACCTTGAGTTTACGCTAAAAAAAAACTATTTTAGTTATTTTAATTGAAGTTGAAATATAAAGTAATTAATTATACATTTCTACATAAGATTTTTTTTAAAAGGTTAAACATTTAATTTTAATACACTACTATAAATATAAAATAAGGATTTTTTTAGAACCTTTTTTAAAACTGATCGCAAGTGGTTGCAATTAAAATATGACGTTTGATTATTACTGATTGACTCTATAAAAATTTTATAAATGTTATTTACTTGTATATCTGATATATTTATATTAATGACGTGCGCCCTATAACCCAAAATTTTACTTCAATATTGTAAGCTATATCAAATAACACTTGTTGGTAAGGGGAATCGTAGAATTGCGATTTTGCCATTGAAGGATAAGCTTTGGTGGGGAAAACCCCTTTAACAGAGTTTTCCCAGTAAGGTGTCAGTGAAGAGAAAAGGGGATTGAAAAATAGGAAAGACGTGTGGGGAGTTCCACATAGAAATTGCAGTCGTTACTTCCAATTAATGTCGAAATGTTGGTGTGCTGGTTGATAAGGTAAGAGAGAGAAATAAATGGTCGTGGTCTCGAGAGGCGCAACACATTAGGATGTGGACAAGTTTTGAGCCTCAATTGTTGATTGATAAGAAGAGACTTAAATACCATTATTCTCTTTTGAAACTTTCGTTTACTTTTTATTGCAGTTGATTAGTATTACAAGAGTACAGGAACGTTACATAGTATTTATCATCATAATCGGTTGAATTATTTTGCCTTAATAGAAAATTGCTATTTACTCTTGAGACGAAATTTTTTTGGAAAAGGTTGGAGCAGCTATGATTTCTATGCCGATCACAGTTTAGCTATTACCTTTTCGTTACGTAAATAAGCTATTTATTTTGTTTTTTTTAGAATTCATATTATAAGAGATTCTTTGGATATTCATATCAAATAAGTAAAATAATATTGCACATAATAATGACAAATAGGCTAAAATGTGAAGATTTTAAAAGTTATAATGTCAGATGTCGGCTCGTCACCTGACTGGTTCTAAATTACGACGCCCGTCGCCAGTAGCCCTCGTGTAGCTCTGTGCGACGATAATTCAAACTAAACAAAACTAAAAGTTATAATGTCCCAAAATTAAAGTTTAGAGGTTAATGCATTTCTACTTGGATGCTACTTGGTCTGTGTTTGCAAAACTTAAAATAGTTTAATTCCATGATCATTTATTTGTATTTTTATATTTTAGTTTCAATTTAAAGTTATAGGATATCCAACTTCGAATACATACATGAATATCAGAAGCCTTCAATCAATCGCATAATGCGAAGTGACTCCGAGCAGAAAAATCATATTTCCCGGATCACCGCATAAAATGCCACCCAAAACCGCTTGGAGACCTGCCCTTTTATTCATGCGATAACATAACCCTTGACATGTACCCGACATGTCCGATTCGGTTTAGAGGATGAGAGGAAATGAAACACAAAAAGGCCTCATGTCTTTTCGTTTGACATAGCTCCAACTAGGATTTTTTTTTAATTATCTATAGTTTTTATCGTCACTGGGTTTTTAAAAATAAACTTGGCAGTTATCTGTCAATGCTAATATGATTTGGGAGTAAATCTTACAAATACACAAATTTGCCTAAAGACAAAAAAAAATATGTATCTCCGGTTTTTCACTAGCATGCGATAAACAAATATTTTTTCATGAAATGATACTAAAGTAAATATTTTAAATCATTAATTTATCAAACATATCCTATTTACAAAAGCATTCTAGAGTATTTTTCTATTGTGAAGCTAAATTGTGCAGTTGAGTCAGCGACGTCTCTCAAGGAATTAAATTTCCCCTCTCGAAGCAATGGGCATGTTTCACGTCTTGAGTAGCAATAGTTCCACAGAAATGAAACTAAAGTCTCTATTGGTTAACATAGTGGGCGGAGTTTATCGTGTCAAACCACCAATCATCGAAACACCGATGAAATCTAGGAATGATTCACTTCACGTGAAACAAGCCAATATCACCTCTGTTAGAGGGTCTGCTTCCTTAGCTGAGTGACATCATATTAGTGGACCGATTTTTCAGTTTGACGAATGATTGACTGAAGTCAATATCTTTTAAACTTTAAGCAACTTGTCAACTGAAATCATTGATTATATAAAATATTATAAACTGATAAAAAAAATCTTACTTACTAAACTCAGCTAAGAGAAACTGACCTTGTGATATAGATATTGTACCCCTACCATTATGATTTTTATTTTTAAACCCAGTTTAATCCAAATCGGTCGTGTCAGATACAGCTTTACCACCCCAACAGAGCTGTTTATAAAAGCGGGGCCGGCGTCGGGGGTATCGATTGCTGGTCCGAATATGCAACTGAGGAATGGCGTTTCCATAGAAACGCCTCCTGGGGGAGGATGGAGATGAAGGAGGCTCAAGATGAAGCGGAGGGATCGGATTCAGGGGGGAGCGAATCTGAGGTTTAAATAGAGGGATAGAGGGGGAGATTCTATGGGGTGTCGAGTTCGGTCTTTTTTCCTCTACTTTTTTTAGAGACGAGATTTTGTCGAAGAATTGTTGGTAGAAGAAGAGATGAGAGAGTAAGTGGTCATAGGGCTTGTTATGAAAAAAAGATCTGGGGTGTATAGTTTGATGGATAAGATGCGGGAGTCGTGTTTGTCCAAAGGACGTTTTTATGTTGAGGTGTAAGTTAAGAATTTTATAAATATTTTTTTGTTATTGAAAACAGTATTGAAAGATTTGGTTTACTTGAGAGGGCTACATTCTGTTTATGCCTGCACGAGGAGTCAAATATACCTGTAATCCGATTTTGGTTTTCATAAGGTTAATTATTATGGAAGAAGAATTATACCTCTTAACTTAAAAATAGGAGACAGCGCTTCATATGTTTAGAAAGAAGATACATAAAAGATTTGGTTTACTTGAGGGGGCTACATTCTGTTTATGCCTGCACGAGGAGTCAATATACCTGTAATCCGATTTGGTTTTCATAAGGTTAATTATTATGGAAGAAGAATTATACCTTTTAACTTAAAATAGGAGACAGCGCTTCATATGTTTAGAAAAGAAGATACATAAAGATTTGGTTTACTTGAGGGGCTACATTCTGTTTATGCCTGCACGAGGAGTCAAATATACCTGTAATCCGATTTTGGTTTTCATAAGGTTAATTATTATGGAAGAAGAATTATACCTCTTAACTTAAAAATAGGAGACAGCGCTTCATATGTTTAGAAAAGAAGATACATAAAAGATTTGGTTTACTTGAGGGGGCTACATTCTGTTTATGCCTGCACGAGGAGTCAAATATACCTGTAATCCGATTTTGGTTTTCATAAGGTTAATTATTATGGAAGAAGAATTATACCTCTTAACTTAAAAATAGACAGCGCTTCATATGTTTAGAAAAGAAGATACATAAAAGATTTGGTTTACTTGAGGGGGCTACATTCTGTTTATGCCTGCACGAGGAGTCAAATATACCTGTAATCCGATTTTGGTTTTCATAAGGTTAATTATTATGGAAGAAGAATTATACCTCTTAACTTAAAAATAGGAGACAGCGCTTCATATGTTTAGAAAAGAAGATACATAAAAGATTTGGTTTACTTGAGGGGGCTACATTCTGTTTATGCCTGCACGATAGGAGTCAAATATACCTGTAATCCGATTTTGGTTTTCATAAGGTTAATTATTATGGAAGAAGAATTATACCTCTTAACTTAAAAATAGGAGACAGCGCTTCATAGGTGGCTAATATTAGTGCTGTGCAGTTAAATATTTTCTTCAAAATTAGTTGGAACATAATTTTTATGCATTAGCTGTGATATGGTTTATACGAGTGTTAAGTACTAATCTGTTTTAAATGATCTTTCCTTCTCAAATTTACTCGAGAGGTGTCATCATCGTCACTTGACAACATATCGGCGGCACTTTCTTTGAAATCGTCGAAGTTTGGTCAACTTGAGTTTGTGCACTAACAGTCACTGGATAACTAAAAGCGCCATTATTATTCGGAGCCTTTTTTGCTTTTCAGCTACTCTTAGTAATCCAAAAATCAATATAATTAAATAAATTTTCAACATAATTTTTCAACCGTTATTCGGATTCCCGACAGCTTTTTCTATTAAGAAAAGCCAATTAAATGAACATTAAAAATAATCTGTAATTCCCTATTACCAATTCTCCAGGTGTTTATAAAACAGGTACGAAAACATCTCAAAATCCCAATTAATCGAACTTCCCCCGACAATCCCCATTTTACGTTATTCGTCTCCCAAGACATTGCAAGAATCCATGGGGGAGAGAGATAGGATGTTCCAAATCTAATTAGCCGAGCACTAATCTAGAAGATTCTGCTAGGGAGGGTAGGGGGATGATTGCGGTCGTCTGGAGATGTTCGAAAAGAGCTGTTCTTGATTATCCCCCCATTGTTGTTTAAGGAACGTCGGGGAACTTTTAATCTCTTGGAGAAGGGACGACAGATGGGGGGATGGAGTAGGGTGGTTTTTGTTGGGTGAGGGCAATAACATGGGTGTTGGAGAGTGAATAAGTCTTTCCCGCCACCCTTATTTGCTACACTTTAGGGATGGAACCGGTATTTGAAAAACCGGTTTTTCTGAAAAACTGCCATCCCTAACGTGTTCTAATTTGGTTGGCGGCGAGTATAGCTGATGGAAGAGGCTGTGGGCATATAGAAAGAGAACGAAGTAGAAGAAGACCAAATGTGGTAGTGAGGAAGAGAGGGTTCTAAAGTTACAAAATTCTTGTTTTAGTTAGTGGTTATATCAGCGAGATATGGGTAAAATTTGAGAAACTAACTTTTGTTCTTACAACTGGTGGAAGAAATTAAGGATATAACCACAAATTAGCAAATATCAAATGAATTACTATACTTATTGAAATGGCGCATAATCTAGCTGTAGTTTGATATGAGAGAAATCAAACAAATCACAAAAATTTCATTGCGAAATAAATATCACATGTGAGATCACTCCATAGTTACATAATTTATGGTGTCTTTAAAGGAACATGATTAAATCGTGATTTTAATATATAATATTATTTCTTTTAGATAAACTAAACAAATATATTAAATGCTTGTTATGTTGTTTAATAAGCAGAGGTACTACAATTTTTGGAAAGAGTGGCTCACTCGTAATTTACATCAGTTTCCCCTCGAATTTTGTAACCTTTCGTTGAACTTAAAATGTGTTTACTGAATCAAGTACTCTTTTTAGTATTTTTATATCATTTTTTGAGCTATTGAATACTTCTCTTGTTCAGTTTCAGGAAAAGCATTCCATTCGCAATTTCTTGATTCCATTCATATTCTAAATCCATTGAATTTGTTCTGTAATTAAACCGCAATGTGGTTGGTTTTGTCAATTTTTCTTAGTGCATATTAACTTGGCAAAGGGAAAGAGTAATATCTTTTGTGATTGATGTGTTACTGTGATGGTTTTAAGCTGTTCTTTTTCAACCTTATTTTCTATTTTCTTACACCAAAATATTTATATAGGAAAAAAATTGTAGAACTCACTTTTTTAATGATTCATCTAATATATGTACGATATGATGCAACAAATTCGTGGTAAAATATTTCTTATCGCTCATTTCGAAATTCGTGGATCATTTCTTTTATCTAAAAAGCATTAATAGAAGGGTTTATTTTAAAATAGAGTGAAGTGCAAATCACTTGACAGCTTTCTATAATAAACCATTCAAAATATAACGTAACTATTATACAAACAGTTCTTCTTAACGGCCCGTGCAGCCAAAATGTCCGACGAATAATACCCCGTGTAGAGGGAGTGCACGTTAAATATCTTTCAAAGTCCAAACGCTGCGTACGATATCGCCCTTAACGGTTGCGTTGGGTGCCTACTCAGGTGTCGGCTCGTCACTTGACTGTGGTTCTAAAATACGACGCCCGTCGCCAATAGCCCTCGTGTAGCTATAGTGCGACGATAATTCAAACTAAACTAAACAAACAGTTCTTATCGATTCTCGGTATTTTTAGACTAAGGACAGTTCTCGCTCTCAATGTTGTATAATATCGCGTTCCTTATCTATCGAGGTATGATTAATGTATCATGTTTTTATTGCACAAATTGTCGTTTTTCTTTTTGACAAATAACACAGCGCACGCGTTTTATATAATTTAATAGATTGAATAATGGTTTCTGTTGTGCTAACACGTGCGAGAAATTAAATTTTGTTTTTAAATTGGGTTGTTTCAGGTAACGAAATTTCTTCCTGCTTTCATTCTTGCACTTCTTGCAATCGGTGATACGTCTGGTCATTTGTATTCACGTGACATGGATTCACCAATTGTTGCTCGAGAAAGAATTCATTAACATTTCTGTTGCCACTCAAAGCCTAAAACATGCCCATTCTAATTTATATTTCGATTCTTTATTCATGATAGTGTTTTTGAATCAAGCATTTTGCATTATTTCCAAAAAATTCTGTTGAAATCACTGAGATTTAGCCATTCAACTTTTGAACCTTTTTTATTTCACCGAGTTGGGGAATGGGATCAAAAATTTTGCGTTTGGATATTTCAAACTTCATATTTTTATTCATTAGATATTTAAATGGGATGTATTTATCTTTGATTAAATTTTATTATGTCCTTTTTAAAAGGTATGATGTGTTATTTATATAATCAAGTAATACTATGCTAAAAATAGTAATAATAATAATATTTAAAAATAGTAAATTGAATAATAATAGTTATATATGTGTATGGAATTGTTTGCAGCAAACAATGCGTTTACCTTAACATACCTAAAACGCCCAATAACTCAATTTTGAATTTGCTTCTTATTTCATTGTTTTTCTTATTTGAAAAAAAGAGAAAAAAAGAATCGTTTTTTTGCAGATCAAATGAATTGTTTATATCAGAAACTAGTCGAGTGGTTTGCACTTATCTGGTTTTTGTAATAAAAGATTCAAATAGCCTATCGACTTATCTACTTTTTTAGAATTGGGTAATTCCATGCAAAATTATCCTGGCTGTAGTGTAAGTCACGTTTGTAAAAATTGATTATCATTACAACTTTTAACATTAAATGAAAAAAATTATGAAATAGTTAATCTACACTTATTATAAATTTTTATTATAAATAAATTCTTATTAATATTTAAATTCTTATTCTTATTATAAATAAAGTTATGTATTTTATTTTATTTTATTTGGTTTATTTTTTAAATTTAAAAAGCTTTTAATCTTCTCATAAATCGTGACTTACACTACAGTTACATGGAATTAGCCTATTATTTACCAAAAGCAATAAATTTGCTGTTACTTTTAAACTGTCTGCTTATTTGAAACTCAAAAAGGAATTTTATTCTGTTCCATCGAGTACTCTTTCCATGAAAATTTTGAATCAAATAATTTTGTACACTATTTAAAAAAATCTGCTTTCAAAAGTAAAGACAATAAGAGTGATTGCTATAAATTTTAACTGAAATTCAGTTCTAACTTGCAAAACTCTTTCTTTCTTATTCCTATTTGAAGTATCTATTTTTTTTAATTCTAATCTTTATCGCTTTTACATTCTATTTGTTCAAGCGATTTTGTATTTTCAAATATATTTAAAACTTATATTCGACTAAAAGAAAAGCTGCCTACAGAATTTATATAACGTATTTATTGACAAAAATCGTAAAATACATATTAAAATCCAACATTTAACAAAACAACTTAATTATTTGCGAATTTTCTTACAATTTTTAAATGTGGTGTGTTAAAATTCGGAACATGTGTTGCAATCATTCATGCTTCCGAGTATGTGTTGCAAGTTTTTATACTAACTTTTTGAATTTAACTTTCTTTAATGTAACGAAATTTCCTCAAACTCCACCAATTTCAACGAAATCAAATACTAATTTCTCTTTCTAAGAAATCCAGTTGCCTTCTTTTGTAGCACTGAATGTTAAATGAAAACGTCACATTTTAGTTTTTTCTTAGTTGAGAGTTAAAAGTTAAACTTAAAAACGTTACAATTGAAATACACATGAGTTTTATTTAAAAAACACGCAGTTAAAACATTCATTTTCCAACACACTTGGTGTGTTACTAGAATAAAAGCTATTTGATTTAAATTGAAGGTTTATTGTAAATGCGATCTAAAAGAATAAAAATATATATTTTAAAAACTGTTTCTTTTCAAAAGACGAAAAAAGAAATACACTTTAGAATTCGAAATCGATTTCTTTTGAAAAAGTGTGTGGAGTAACAGGTGTTAGTTTTCTCACAAGAAAACTTTACTTCTTATAAAATATGTCGATACTTTTTTTGCCTTTTCAACTTGTAATATATACTGCTGTAAAACCGTTCGTAAAATACCTACATATTAAATATTTTTGTTGCCAATACTCTAAATAGATACAATAAAAAGGAATGTTTGAAGAAGCGTAATATTTGAGCGCACTCTATTTCTTTCCAAATCTTTTATTCAACCCATTAACGGCGATTCGCAAGAAAGTTAAGATTAACTTTCTGCTATAGTTTATCTAAATAAACAAAATATAAGACAAATGAAGTATATAGTTCTAAACAATTTATGTCGGACAATTTAAGTCACGAAAAACAAATTTAATAAACTTGAATTTAACGTTTTTATTCGGAAATGAAGATGTTGATGGTATTCACAAAGTCGTCGTTAATGGGTTAATTAAATTCAGTTTTACTTTGATTTACCATCGAAAAAGTAGCTAAAGAATTTAACTTAAACTCAAATATAGGCCTTGTAAAAATTGCATAATTCTTTAAATTTGTTTTTAATGCATTTACTAATATCTCTATAATTTGTTAGAGGAAAGAGTAAATGGTTTCATTGGGATGACCACAAAAGCATGATCTTTAAATATTAACTTTTCTTAAAGAGTTATAATGTTTTCCAGCATGGCAAACGTCTTCTGTTTTTAAGACTACTATAAAGAAAAGAAGAGTTATAAACCTTTGGACGTATAGTTGTATTGGTCGTATTCACCAAACACAAGATCTCTTAATCCAGGATTAATCTTTCAATAGATTCTAAAATCAATGACTTAACCATGTAGTAAATGTGAATTTTTGGGTGTTCATAAAAAATATTATCCTATCCTTATTTAGTCGCATTACTTCGGAAGTTGTTTAAAAAATTCTTTGTTTATTCATTGCCTCAAAAAGAGCAACATGTTGACTTAACAATTCAAAACTTCTCAAAGTTAATTTGCCTAATATTTAGCAAATTTTCGTTAATATAACCTTTAAATTGGATGTTATTTGTTATTATAAATATGTTATTACAAATAATAATATCGTTTAATATCTCAAAAAAAATTGTTTGAATTTGGCAACAGTGTGAAATAATTCCGTTTGAGATGTTAGTCCGATCTCAATCTCGACTGGGGAATGCTGGAGCAAGGAAATGAAAAGTCAATTTTCATCTCTAGAAATTTCATCACCGAATACCAAGTCGAACATGTTGAAGTTACTAAAAATAAAAAGCCCCGTTGTTACATCAATGAACAAACTGGCCTACTCCGGAAAATCTACCAGATTGTTTGCGTAAGGTTGTGAGAAACAACAGCAACGGGCAAATAGAGAAGTAAAGTAAAAGAGCAGATTTTTATTTTGAAACTGCTCTTATGATATTTAGAATAGCACTATTCTTTAATTTGCAGAAAATTTCGGTGTTTAAAAATTATTTTATTTTAAGGATATGCTTTTTATTGTGTTGTAACGTAATGAAAATTAAAGCTGTGATTTTCATAACAAAAATACTAAAAATCTTCTAATTAGAAAATTGATTATATTCTTTACTTATACCTACTTAAAAACTGAATCAAACTTTGAATTTTGTATTATTACATGGTACTAAAAATTTCTTATGCATCTCCTGTGGAAACCAATTGGCTTCCGCTGAACATTTCAAGAGCGCACTTTCATACATTTAGAGCCAAATTGCACACCTACAAAACAGATCTGTAAGTTTATATGTATTCTACCATATAAAACCACACCCAAATTTTAACATTCCAAAATAATATAAGCATATTTAAGCAGTTAAATACTCTGTTGGGTAACTGACAACTTGGTAGAGCTTAAAAGTTTATATGTATTTCTACCGTATAAAATCACACAATTTTTTTAAGTTCTAAATTGTGTAAGAATACTTTACCACTTTAATACTCTGTTAGGTAACTGATAACTTCTCAGCGCAGTAGTATACCCGATGGTGCAGAAGTTCTTAGAGAACAATTCCTTAAACAAAATAACGACGAAAAATAACTTTTCTTCTAAGAGAACTGATGTCTGGCAATCAAACTAGGGGTGGATGGGGGAGGGGGGTAAAAAAAAGAAACGAAGCGAGGGAAAATCGATTTCCACCCTCCCCATATTCTCATTGACAAAAGAGCGTGATAAGTGCTACTTGGTTGCCATAGAAACAGACGAAATTTCATGAAGATCACGAGAAAATATGCGTGAGTGAGAAGAACGTGGGTTGGGGATCGTGACGTCTCGGTGAATTTTTTGTCCGACAAAATGTTTTATAGATTTATGACTCCTTAAGTAGTGTTTTTTGCTGATTTCTTGCGTGATTATTTTGTAAAAAACCTTGACTTACGAATGCAAATGCTATTTTTTTCTTTTTTGAGCAATTGTTGCCTTTTTAACGGATATTTCTCGAAAGGAATTATGAAGTTCATAAGAATGTGATTTCTGATTTAATTTTTTTAGTTATGCTCATATAAGTTGTGATAATTTTTTGAAATTTCACTCTTCATGTGTCAAAGTGTCGAATCTACTAAATTACTTTTATATTGAGAATTTGTATTTGGGGCTCTGAGCCAAACAAATATATGTTTCATAATAATGCATTTTTAACGTAATTATAATTTTAAAAAAAACTTTCAATATAAAGAATTTAAGTTTTAAAAACGATCATTATGTGTGTTTTTCATTTTTTTTCCTTTCGAAAAACACAGAAAAGATCTGAAATTGTTAACCAACAAGAATCACTTTGAGATTTACTAAGCATTGCCTCTTGATTTTCACTCTAACTCCAAAATTTCCTCTTATTTATACCAAAAATTATTTACAATTTTTATTTAAAAAAAATAATTGATTCATTTGGAATTCTTAGTAAAAGCGCAGGTTCTTCTATAACGAAATTCGTAAACAAATCAAGTCGACTATGTTAGACTAACCATTTTCATGATTTATCTTTTGGTCTCTAGACAGACAAATACCTATATTTTAATTGAAAATTCATACAATTCCTCAAGTTTAAAAAAATATATACTCCATAGCTAAAGCCAATTAATCAATACCAGCGAACACTTTTGTCACAAGGCGAATTCCAGCCATAAGTTAACAACACCCTCACACCATTAATAAAGTTCCATCCTCCCTCTACCATCACAGAAGAATAGCTTCTGAGAAAAATATCAGTAACACGTTAGCTAGACAAAGTTTTAACTGACACTTAAATTATTAAGAATCATATTTACTTGACTATCAAGGCATGATCTTAGATAATAATAATAAATGTTAGACTTTAACTTAGAAATGGCTTATTCAACGTTTACTACAGAAGTTTTTCGTGACGTCACGCTGTCCGTCATGTTCGGAATTTTGGCTTTTCCGGGAAAAAAAGTTCGAAATCTATACTTATCAGGCTCCGAACAGAATTCGTTTCTCTCTTTCGGAAAAGCTGACTACCCGAACGGGACGGATAAGGTGACGCTGCAGAGAGCTTTTTTTTTTACCTTATAGTAGAGTCAGCTGTTGCCTATGGCTCCCAAATTCAGTTTAAATTGCTTCTATGCTACATTTTGTTGTCATGCTAAGTAAATTTTATAATTTTGTCTCCCATCGTAGCGTCTCAAGCTAACATATGGGCTACTAATGGGTCAACAGACTTATAATGGGCTAAAATGTTAACCAACTTAAGTCAAATTAAAGGTTACATTTAACATACACTAGCTTTATAAACCCGGCGTTGCACGGGTGTACCCTTAATAACCCTAATTAGTAGTTTTTTTATGTAAACTTTTATTTTATACCAATTGATCCCTCCACTGGTCCACTCCATCAGGATATTATAATCTCCTCCCATTCTGATATGAGGGGCTGATTTTATCCAGGCCCTTCCAGGAGTTTGATGGCTTTCCCATAGGCCCCTGTTCAAATTGCCAGAACAGCTACATGATATAATGGCCTGTTTCTATTTCACGATTAGCGCAAAACGAAACTGCCCAAATGTGGTAAACATTCCACTTCATATTTCATACAACTCGATGGGGTTGTGGGGACCCAGTCGGTAAAGACTTTCGTCTTGCATGCGGTAGGTCCCAGGTTCAGGTCCGGGCATCGCCAAAATAACTGCCGACCTATAAACGGCCAGTGCAGCCAAAAAATGTCCGATGAATAATACCCCGTATAGAGGAAGGGCACTTTAAATATCCTCCAAATTCCCAACTCAGCGTACGATGTCGCCCTTAAAAGTTGCATTGGGTACCTACTCAGGTGTCGGCTCGTCACTTGACTGTGGTTCTAAATTAAGACGCCCGTGGCTAATAGTCCTCCTGGATAACCATTGTTATATTTTTAATCCAATATGATAAAGCAATAAGTGATAGCACGTTTTTTTTTTAGTTTGGTAGATAAAGACCTTTAAATTTTAAAACGGCCTATTCGGTGATCGGGCCCTGCTTGTGCTTAGTTTCCTCAGTATTTATAAAAATTCACAAAACTAGACTCCCATAAAAATTATCTAGATCGACCCTACAGTCACAATTTTGTCAAACCACAAAAGGGATTTCCCCGCAGGGAGCAGCGTGCACCATCTACAAAATTCCTTAGAACACGGATTCTCCATTTAAATCTAGAAACATTCACTCAGGGGATTGGTGGAGGAGGCAGTACGGCGCCTTCCGATTGGCTGCACTAAGAAGAGATTTTAGACGTTGTCTTATCTTCTAAACAACGGATTTTGAAAAGGGTAGAATAGTAGAAGAGAAGGTGGAGCTAGTGTGGGGGGGAATGTGACAGCCGAGGCAAATATGTGCTTATGAATTATAAAAATGTTCCATTCTTGTATTCGATAGTAATTTTGTAGAGGGTTCTATCTGCTTGCTGGATAAGTATTATTCGATGCCCTGGGGAGCTATAATGTAAGGTTGAGTTTTAAGAGTTTGTTGAATATAAAATCAATACTTGCTGCATAGTGAATATTTTTCTAGCTTAATAATATGTAAAATAAAAATATAACATCTTAAGCTACTTAGAAAAGATGCTATTAGAAAGATGCTATAAACAAGACAATAGCAGTGAATTTACTTCTATCATTTATTGGCAAAGTCTGCTTACGTAAAAAGATAATTGAGGATATCGTGCATGCTTTAGTATATACTAACAACACAGAACATTGTCAGAAAAAAAACAATTTTCAACGTTCTATATCGTAGTATATTAGCCTTTTTTTTCTATTGAAGTTTAGAGCTAAACATTGCTACAAAATGCTATTGCCAGAACCTTACAAATATTGCTAGCGTATATATTGTGTTAATGATAAAGAAAACAACTTGCAGCCACAAGGCAAGAGATGTTCACATAACCTTTTTTTTTACCTATCCGATCTGTATTATTATTTTGTTTGAATAGTAAATATAACTTGGTGCGAAGCTAAATTATACCCATAATTTATAAAGCCTTGCTTGTAATTTGTGAGACTAGAAGACAATGGTGATGCTGACAATATTTTTTTATGTGAGAAAACTCATCCTAATATCATTATTACCTTTCCTGTGTGAAATAACTTCAGCCAACGTAATTCAGAGAGACTGAGAGACTTCAGACTGAGAGAGGTAACAAGTTTATATTTTTATTCATTCGACAGAACTCTTCGTGTATTTTCAGAAATCGATTCTTCAAGATTTTTTCACAAATCACCTTCACTTACTAACATACTCTACAATTTTAAATACTTAATCGTTATATTCTACCTGCGGAATTTTAGTTACGCAAATTACGTTTATATAAAATAAATTTAAAGCTTGTTTTTTAACAAATAAAATGACATAATTTTAAAACTTTCTTTCGTCAAACACACTTTTTACGCTCCTTTAATTTTGACTCAATACTTCCGACTTACTGTTTTTCTATTTACACAGACTGACATCCAAGAAACTGTAATATTGCGATTCTTAAGTAAGCTATCCGTACAACTAGCAAACGTGATGCTTTGAAATGTCAACTTTTTTTTACTAGTATTCGCCCACGGCAGTACTTGAGAACGCAGTTCCAGTATTCGATTTCATTTTTTTAATTTCGTATTATTCAGTTGGCAGGAGTAAACTGATTTTTCAATCTCAATTTCGCAATATCAATTTTTTTAAGTATTTGATATTACGAAAACCTATTTGTAGAATGTCGCTTTAAGATGTTGTCTTATTTAACGCGAATGCTTCTGATTATGCAGTATATTCTAAAATTCTTATTAAATTTGTTGAAATATAATACTGCTTAAAAAAAACTATTTTTACTCGTATCTTTTATTAACGAATTGTTATTCGTTTGAAATTCATTCCGCCCCCAACGATTTTTTTTTAGCTAAAAGTAACGTCATTGTCTTGAACAATTAATGCGTAAAGTGTACAAATCAAATTATATATAAATACAATTATACAATATATAATAAATTAAATATTGTAAATTGTATGCCTTTAACAAAAACTGCATAACACACTGTAAAACGTTTGTATAACGTTACTCCATAAAACTAGTGGAAACTATTTTTATGGAAATAGCAACCTACAATAATTTTTTGGTATGAGAAAAGAATAAATTATAATACCTATTCATTAGTTGGTTTACAAATGTCCACGTGACAATTTTAACTACCTAAGATACCATGTTATCATAAAGTTTTTCGTGCACACTGCAAAAACTTGGTGGAATCTTACTTCGAAAAAACTGTGACATGTGCTGCTATCGTTTTTACAGAGTAAACGTTCCACCAAATTTATGGTTTAAGAAGTAAATGTATGCTTTATTTGAATTGTGATGTGGATAAGTCTAGTGCCATTTCTTTTTTGTGCGCTTTATTTGAATTGTGATGTGGATAAGTACAGTGGCATTTCTTTTTGTGCGTAACCTGAGTATTTTTCTTTTCTCTCTTAGCGCTGCATACGACACTGTGAGCCGGCAGAATGTAGCCATAAAAAAACTGAGCAGACCCTTTCAAAATGTCACACATGCAAAACGGGCCTACAGGGAATTCAAGCTCATGAAGCTAGTTAATCATAAGAACGTAAGTACAATCTTAATTCCTTTTTAATATTTTCATGTGTTCTTTACCTTTCAAAATAAAATAAACATTTCATACGTATTTATTTAAGATATTTTCTTCCCCAAATAGTTCCACACAATATTGATCGATTGTAGGGGATTTTTTTGTCACTTAATTAAATTTAAATTTCGTTTCAAAACCAACACTTGGAAAATTTATGAGATGAAAAATTTGTTGTCCTTTTACTTCTCATTTGTTAGACCCGTAATGAAATCTTAGCACTTTATGTAACAAAATGAAAATTTTCTCTAAAAGTAAAAACTAAATAATGTCAAATTGCCTCATAATATTTCGCCTTTTATTATGATTAATTGGTTTTCAGAAGCATAATTGAATGTTTGAAAAAATTTCACTCTCCAAACATTCCCCTGCAATGTACCGCAAGAATAATAATAATTTATACCCTTTTTCCCTGCCAGGCTATATTCGTTGCTGGGGAAAAAACTTTTCAGCCTCTCTTGTGAGGAAGGCATTAACTTTTTATTCTGTATGCTCTTCGTAGCGTTCATAACGTTTATCGTTATAAAGCATTATTCATAGAAGGTTGCACAAAAAAGCAATTTTTCTAGAAGGTAGTCTAATAAATGGGTAGTCTATTGCAAATGCATTGCAGGTAATGCGAGTTATACTTAAAATTGGATTTTTAAAGACGTATTCCAAGTAGGTATCGTAAAAGAAATAAATTTATCTTCATTTTCTGATGTATAATGTATTGCATTATACTGTAATAGTTCATTTTTATGTTGCATTTTTGGATTACTTTTTTGTTTGTTTTTCCTTTCTTTTGCACTAAATAAAGTTTATATTTACAGACGGTTTTTTTTTCTACGATAAATATAGCTGACTTACTGGACTCTATAATCCCACTCTTTGAACTTGTTTCAAATATCCTGTTGCAAAATTATTTATTGAAAATTAAAAAAGGTCAGCTACATTTATCATATGGGTCATTCTCAAAAAATGTTACAAAATGGTGTCCTACAGCTTTCATTGCTTGTAGTAATTTTAATTTTATTGTTACGGAATTTTCACTTAAACTGCATAAAAGAACGCACTTTTAAGTTATTTTTCTTATATTTTAAAAGTATAAAAATACTAAAACAAAAGTTGGAGACTTCATTTAAAGGAGCATAGTCGGTAAAATTCACATATTCCATGACCAAAAATTAAAGAACAAGAGAAGATAATTGTAACTTAAAATAAATATTTCTTAATTATTGATGCTTATATTGATTAACAAGTATCTTAGCTATCAAATAAGCTTTTAACCACTACTTAATTGCAAAAAAGTTTTCTTTTGTAGCTTAATATATTGTGTCCCACAGAATCGAAGAATTTTCTTTTGTCGACTCTGTTACCAAAATTTCCCGACAAAAATTGCAAAAAAATTAATTTTTTTGCTGAAATAAGTACCACCATAGACACTTATTTTCTCATAAAATTTTAGTTTATGGAGGAAAAATACAAAATTTTGAAAAATTAATGTGAGTGTGATTATTCAATGACTACTATGTTACCGTGTTTTTATTAAACTGGAGCTTATTTAAGAATAAAGTAATAGTGCAGTTTAAAGCCCTTAAGAATCTGATTACGATAAGCTAAAAACAAATTTTAAATTAAATAAACTTCATGGCAAAAAGCGATGTTAAAGTTTATAATGTCCACTCTGTTACCGTAGAAAAAGAAGCTAACTTTTTGATGAGCTCAGCGCCCCCAATTCTTAACTACGAACTAATATGACATAAAAGTTTTGATTGTTGCTTGACATAAACAGAATTTTAGATGACATGGCTACTTATTCGTAACTATAAACAATTACGGGTCACATATTATTGAATATTTGTTTTAACAGGGGAATTTTTAATCATATCGCATTTTTTTTTAAACATTATCGGAGTCAACAATTATTACGATCACTGCTCTTAATCATAATTTCTAAGAAGACACGTAATCACGTTGATGAAAAGGTATGCTCTGGTATGCACTAGTGAGACGTAATTTAAAAGAAACCCCGCATCTTTCGAAAATCCAAAATATATTCCGTAGCTAAAACTTCGGATTAGCAAGCATGGATTGCATTTTCCGTAAGCAGTGGATTTGCGTAGCTTAATTTTTTTGTATAGTAAGAAACTAATTAAAACTTGTTTTAAGCTGATCGTATTTGCTGTTTGGTTTAATTGATCTTCGTTTTAAAACTCTTTCGCTGCATCGGTTTTTGTTGCCGCGTTATACGTAATAGACATAATATTATTGGATCTTAAGTTATTGATGCTTTTAGGCACTATCCACAGCGAAAGTATTGATATGCAAGGCATTGATGCTTGGCATTTCTTTTGATAGATAGGAAAGCCTGCGCGGACAAACGAATCGAGCTGGTAGTTAATGATTCGGTTTATAATAATGATGCGAAAATATCAAAATAACATAAAATTTAACTATTAAAAGCAGAGTAATTAATATTACGTAATATCAAGGCATGTGTATTGTTCATGACGCATTCATTTTAACTCAACAACTTTATGCAATGAAAACATTTTGAAGTATTTCATCCTTAATGTAAAATCAATTTGCATAAAAAAAAGCATGTATGTACACAGAAAATATTTTATGAAATTTATATCTTGGTAACAAAGAAATCATTTATTGTAAAATGAGGAAAAAATCGTCTGCCCATTTAGAACTTTATAAAAAGTGGGCGAATCTATTTATTACTATCAAAAGAAGAAATAATTAATTTTTAAAAAAGTAAAGCTATAAAATATTATTTTTTGGAAACACTAAAAATAATATAATTAAATTTATATTATTAATTATATAGAAATAGTTATTAACACAGGATTCAATGAAGCAATTCATTTTGTATAAAAAGGAGGAAAAAATCGTTTGCCTTTTCCAGTTGTCGCTGCCGCATTTTCTCTTTCATCGAATGAAAAACACAAATATGAAATTTACGTTAATATTACGGATGTAAATTTCGACCACAATCTAAACTACCCCAACTACATTCGTTTAACTAAACCAATTAGTTCCACCTTGCAAAGGATCCCGCTGCAAAGAACCAACCAATAAGAAGCGTTGTCGTTAAACGTAGTTTAAACTAAGAAATCAGTAGCGCTGCTATCTTTGAAAATATTTATACTGTAGAAAATTTGTAGTTGAAAGCAATTCGAGCGTGGTGTCTACGTATATTTTATCACGTCAGTTTCCTTACTCTCGGTATAATAGCATTGCGGTAAGTGAAAAGTTTGAATTAAAGCATAAATTATTTTTTAAAAATGTACAGATTTTATGGAGTTTCATAAGATAGGTGAATTCCTAATGTAATAGTAACAATTATTTTAAATAAAACACAACTTTATTTTTTTAACATTTGAAGTTGGAATTGTAACATTTTTTGAGAATGACCCATATATAAGAAAAAGTTTGTAAAAATATTCGATACAGACGGAGAAATGTGGCTTAAAAAATCATTTTTATCCATCGAAATAACACAGGGGCACTTTGGTTTGGAGACCACAGTCATTCGGTCTCATTCTCCCTTTAAACAAAATCGGTACTTATATATTATCCCGTTGACAATTTCCTAGTCGACAGAATAATACATAGGTACAAACACAATCGTGTTTTTTCCTCTCATGCTTAATTTTATTTCGGTGAGACATTTTTCAGTCATTTTTACGAGTCTTTTATGCCCTAAGGCAAAAACATAGTTTTAAAGACACTTTTTTACTGGTTTATTCAACTATGCAATCTGAGAGTTGTTTTTGTGATAAGGTAAAAAATACGTCACGTTTGTAAAATTTTGACCTGTTTGGGTTCCTGCCTATTTTATAATATAAGTTGTTTAAATCTTCTGTTTAGTTTAATATTATAGTATTTATTTAACTCCAGGAAACTATTTTCGTGCCTCGTCTATCTATTTTTCAAGCTTTAAATAAAGAAATAATAGTTGATATTTCGATACCTTGGAACTCTGTACCTTGTACTCTAATTTGGGTTTCGTGTTTTTCAGATAATTGGTCTTCTAAATGCATTCACACCTCAGAAAACCCTTGAAGATTTTCAAGATGTGTAAGTAAACGATTTATTATTTTATTCAAACGTTTATTAATCACTTGGCCCCCTTAACTAATTAAGCCTTACTTCTCCCTCATGCGATATATAATTAACTAAATGGAGCCTGTAACCACTAGTAGGGGATCTGATTCTGAGTTTTAGCCCTTGCTACAACATATATCACCAGTAGCGATACAATAGATTAAGCCCTAGTTTAATAATTTTGAAGCAAAATCAAAGATTTTCCGTTCAGAAAATGATGCAAATTTAAAACACAGGAATGTTTCTTAAAATACTTACTTTGGTTTTGTTTGAAATAACGTCACACTTGCGCTTCACATAGAAAACTTAAATGTCATTTAATTTAATTCTAAAAAATGTGGGTTTTTTTTTTAAGCTCAAACGATTTTGTTGAATAGTTTTAAAGTAATTTAAATATGCCTTTATGGTCTTAAAGATAGGCATAAAGTCCACTGTATCATCACAACATAACGAGTCGAGATCTAATTAGAAAACTGATTATCTATAATAATAAAAACGAAGTTTTGTGTGTGTGTGTATTTGTGGGTATGTCTCTCATAGATTCATAAACTAGACATTTGTTTAACTCGTAACTTGGCACAAATGTGTAGTTCATACTCAAGTTACAGATTTTCAACTTTCAGAGCTCAAAATGTTCTATTTTTAGAGAAAATTCGAATATTCTGAAAAAAATACACCACTTTCGCTCAAATCCGATCTTTTTTTACTTTCCTGATGCCATCTGCTGAAAAAATTAAATAAAACTTTTAACGAAAATATTTAAAATAGAAAATGTTTATTTTATTCTGTTGCCATTACCTTCAGAAACTAAATTCATTATTTGAAAAATAATTGACATGTTTAAAGTGACGTAATTCCGTCCAGTCTCCATTCTAGGATTTTATTGTGGGTTTAGGTGATGGATTTCTTCATTGATGGTTCTGTTGATTGCAAAAATGTGCATATTTAAGCTACTTCCGTGAATTATAACTATGATGGTTGTTCAAGGCCATCGTACTAGAGCTACATTTTAGGGTTTTGTTTTCATTTTTTCGCCAAATACGTTACCAAACTCGCCAAATTCTTACCTAAACGCGCCAAATAATATATTTTTTTAATTTATAAGCTGGTTTGTTGTTCGAAGGCCATTGTGGTAGAGCTGTATAATAAGAGTGTTTGTAGCTATATCTCTTTTCTCGCCAAATTCTTTCCAAAAACGCGTTCAAGGCCATCGTACTAGAGCTACATATTAGGGTTTTGTTTTCACTTTTTCGCCAAATATTTTGCCAAACTCGCCAAATTCTTACCTAAACGCGCCAAATAATATTTTTTTTTTAAATTCATAAGCTGGTTTGTTTTTCGAAGGCAATTGTGGTAGAGCTGTATAATAAAAGAGTGTTTGTAGCTATATCTCTTTTCTCGCCAAATTCTTTCCAAAAACGCGCCAAATGAGCTAAAAGGTTTTATATGTTTATGAGGAAAATTACGATGACTTTTATGAGGGCATTTATAGCGTATTTTTTTATTTTGGATTTTTAAAGTAATATATAAGTAACAGTATTTTATACTTTATAACGAGCGGGAATAATAACATACATTTATTATCCTATAATGGATTAAATTGTACATATACTTGGATGAATTAAAACTTTTTTTTTAGTCCGTGTGAAGTACGGGTATTTATTTGCTAGTTTTTAATATAAATGTGAAGAGTGGACTTGCGCGTATAACAAGGAAGTAATGGTTTTGCTGATCATACAGTTTCTGTGGGAAAGTATTTGTGAACTGTTTCAGTCATTGGACTGAGAACGAATCGGCACGAAATTAACTGAGATAAATTAAAGATCGGCAAGAAATTAACTGAGATAAATTAAAGATCGGCAAGAAATTATTCAGATAAATCCAAGACAGAGTTAAATATTATGAAATTCATAAACGGGGCCGATATGTTATAAGTGTATGATTTAATAATGTGGGTGTTGTTGTATCAGGTACCTTGTGATGGAGCTAATGGACGCCAACCTGTGCCAAGTGATCCAAATGGACCTGGACCACGAACGCATGTCCTACCTGCTCTACCAGATGCTGTGCGGCATCAAGCACCTTCACTCCGCCGGCATCATACACAGGGTAAGGGACTCTACTCAGTTTGTAAGAAGTTGCGGCCGAAATTTAGTTCTCTTCTTAAACTCTTCCTTCTCGCTCCTGTGAAAATGACGGGGTGAGGTTGTTAGCTTTTCCTATATATTTTTTTTTAATTTGAACCAGAAACAAACGAAAAATTAAAAAAGAATTATATTGTTCATACACCTATTTTGATAGAATTTTTTTAGATAAAAAATTGCACTTCTATGATCGTTTTCTTGAAAATTATCCGATCGTTAAAGGGTTAATCCTGACGAATCTCAACTCAGCTGTTTTTTTCCTTTGAGAAGTGGTCAGAGTGAAAGGAAGGGTTTGACCTCGAAATATCTTTGTTTCTATACATTTGGAAAATTAATTTCGTTCAAACTTTTGGAAATATCAAAAATAGCACTATCACTCTTGGAATGTAACTTTTTTTTCGCTTCTAAAATGACTTAAGGTTAAGACAACTAAGATTTGCCTGCAATTGTATTGTCTCTATTTAACTTCCAGTACAAATTCCAAGAGTGATCTTTAAAGTGTTGGTGAAAAAATATTGAGTTATGACTTCTGATAGCAAATATAATTATTTGACTTATTTTATCAAATGATACGGGGCTGCTTTTTATCATTTATCCTTCCAAAAGTACATAATTTTTCATACAAGTCTCGGGAAATTTAATTTATTCAGCCTAATTTTGAATGTTAACTTTTCATTAAGAGTACTTTATTTATATCTGTTAACAGGACCTGAAACCCAGCAACATTGTTGTAAAATCCGACTGCACGCTCAAGATCCTGGATTTTGGTCTGGCACGAACCGCTGGCACCACATTCATGATGACGCCGTACGTCGTCACCAGGTACTACAGGGCACCCGAAGTCATACTCGGAATGGGGTACAAGGATAACGGTAAGGGAATATTTCAGATACTTATACGTGTCACAATGCAAGATGAAAGTGTCAATAAAACTAAATTTTATTAGTAAATATTTCTAACATGTGAAATTTTGAGGTGTAGTGATTGGTGCAACTTTTAAAACAATCAGAAAAAATTTAATCTAGCTTTTTAATAATGTTTGGCTTCAATTGCTTTTCTTATTTACCATTTCTATGTAATTCTCAAATTTCACTGCATCCTCTACTCCATCTTTAATTTGTAGTATGCTTTGAAGACGACCTCCTATCGAAATATCTTCGCCTCATAGTTTAAAAAAAAAAATTTAAAACTATTGATCGATTTTGAACTATTGAAACATAGCTACATTTTTTTAGAAATTTTATTTGAATAATTTATAAATAAACATTTTAAAAAAATAAAGAAAATATAGTATTAAAGTTGTTTGGCTTAGTAGTTAATTGTTCTATTGAAATTAATTGATTATCTGAAATTCGAGCATCGTTATAATACGGAGCATCTGTTAAAATTGCCAGACCATTTATTCGGAGCTTCATATTATTAAAATATATTTGGCTTGTAATATCTATCAAAATCTTATTATTAACTCTGCTTTTCTCATTAAATCATTATCAAAATTACTTAACTCATCAATGACACAATCCATGTTCAATCAACTTACTTATTATGCCAGAATAATTAATGTCTGAAGACATTATTCTAATTCATAATTAGTCTAATATCTTCTCATACCTTTAATAATTGTTTAATGAATATGCATAAGTAACACCTGTATAATTTATTAAAGCTTATAAAACTGTAGGCTTGCTATTTGAATATTTTGTAAATAAAAACTATAAAGTGATTCATAAATTAGTAATAATTTGTGGCATCATTGAAAAGTATTTGTTTTTAATATGTAGCTTTTGTCTTTTTTGCAGTCGACATCTGGTCCGTGGGCTGCATCATGGGAGAGATGATCCGAGGCGGTGTCCTATTCCCTGGAACAGATCGTATCCTTTACCACATTTAGTGAATAAATTAACCTTTACAGTATATATTGTAATATTATGCTACAGGATTGTTCTTACAAAATATTTGTTGAGCCGATATTTCATTATTAAAATTTAAGCGTCAAACAAAGAACCTACGTTGGGGCCTGATGTAGGGCAACTGATATTTATTATATAATTCTGATGATTAAAAAATATATTCTTTTAAATAATCAAAAGAAATTAATTTCATTATTTAAAAATTATCAATTTAAATAACCAAAACTAAACAAATTAAGTTTCTGATTAAGAAATTTTTTTACAAAAAATTATTAAAATATGTCGATATGTGTAATTCATTCTTGCGAATGGGGTGCAGAGCTATTGACAATGCATAAATCGCAATCATTATCTATTTATTCCTTAAGAAATCATAACTATTTATAACTCCTTACTTATCTATTGACGAAAAACCAAATGTAAGTGTTTGATTAAGTCTTGTATGACAACGGTCCCAACGCTGCGTACGATGTCGCCCTTAGCAGTTGTGTTGTTTGCCTACTCAGGTATCGGCTCGTCATTTGACAATGGTTTTAAATTACGACACCTGTGTGTAGCTCTAGTGCGACAATAATTTAAACTAAAGAAACTTGAATGACGACTTTTACAGTGACCTGAATTCGAACCAATCCTTGACCCCCTGCCTAGATATTGACCAGTGGAACAAGATAATTGAGCAGCTAGGCACGCCGTCCCAGGAGTTCATGAAGCGTCTTCAGCCCACCGTGCGGAACTACGTCGAGAATAGACCCAAGTACACGGGTTACGCGTTTGAGAAGCTCTTCCCGGACGTCCTCTTCCCTGCCGACAGCTCCGAACACAGCAGGCTCAAAGGTACCACTCTCCCGGACCTCGGTACGTCTTTTCCCCCCACCCTTAGCCTAACCCCTGTGGAGGATCTGCTATTAACAAACCATGGAGCTGGCTTCTTCTTCATTTCTGCCCGTGTGTTTGTTCCTTCTTCTCCACAAGTCCTTTTGTATGGAATTATTTCACTAAGAAGGCTTCACATTATCTTTGACTAACGACTTCTAACCATCCCTAGAGCTGGATTCCCCTGTATTTCTGTTGACTTCTTTGTTTCTTCATCTGGTTAAACAATTTTGTAACTGTATAGTTTCACTAAGTAAGTTTCAAAGGTACCATTCTAACAGACCTCGGTGCATCTTTGCCCTAACTTAGCTAACCCTGTGGAGGATCTGCTATTAACAAACCATAGAGCTGGCTTCTTCTGTGACTTTTCTGTAACTCTATTCATTTCTTCACATCTTCTTCTGCACAAGCGCTTTTGTACGGTATCGTTTCCATTACCTCTGTACGACTTTGCTCACTTTTAACTAACCCTGTAGAGGATCTACTGCCAATCAACCATAGGCCTGGCTTCATCTGTACCTATGTTGTACCTTGAAGATGTATCTATGTTGGCTTCAAAGTTTCTTCTTCTGGATAAACAATTTTGTAACGATATAGTTTCACTTAGTTTTATAGGACTCAAAGGTACCACTCTCTTGGACCTCGTTATGTCTTTGCCCACCCTTAGGCTAACCCTGTGGAGGATCTGCTATTTACAAACCATGGAGCTGGCTGCTTCTTCTTCTGTACTTCTGTTCGTTTCTTTGTAACTTCTTCTGCCTACTTTTAGCTAACCCTGTGTAGGCTACCAATTACTAACCAACCATGAAGCTAACTTCTTCTGTCCATGTTGGCTTCTTTGTTTCTCTTTCTGGATAAACAATTTTGTAACAGTATAGTTCACTGACTATAGGATTCAAAGTTACCACACTTTCGGATCTTGGTACGCCTTTTGCCTAGTTGTTTGACTTTTTACCTATCTTTGTAAAATATCTATAACAAACTAACCATGGAGCCACATTGTTCTTCTGTGGCTCTTCTCTATCTCTGTTCGTTTCTTGGTGTCATCTTTTGCACAAATGCTTTGGTTCAGTATCTTTACACTAAACATGCTTTAAAGGTCCACTAATCTCTCCCGATCTTGGAACGTCTTTGGCCACTGTTGGAAGATCCTTTCCACCTTTGGAAGATCTACTAACCAACCTTGAAGATGGCTTCTTTTGTGGCTCTTCTGTACTGTATCTATGTTCGTTTCTTTGTATCTTCTTCTGCATGAGTGATTTTGTACGATATAGTTTCACCAAGCAAACTTCAAAAGTACTACTCTCCCGGACATTAGTACGTCTTTGCCCACTTTTGTTAACCCTGTGGAGGATCTACTTAGCTATATGTAGCTGTCCTATTCTTCTATATTTGTATCCTTTTTTAATTGTAATATTCTGTATAAACGTTTGCGTAAAGCATCGTTTCGCTAAGCAGACTTAAATGGATCACACTTCCGGAACTCGTTACGTCTTTGCCACATTATTGGATAATTTTTTGAAGGATTTACTATTAACCAACTATGGATCAGTCTTCGTCTTTGTATCTATGTTCATTTCTTTGTATCTTCTTCTGTATAAATTGTTTTGTACAGTATAAAGTCTTCTTAAGTACCACCTCGTTATGTATTTGCTCTGTCTTAGCTTATGTGGCTATTCTATATCTCTATTCGTTTCTTTGTTCCTGCTGTATATTTGTATGTTTTGCCAATCTCAATATAGCAAACTCAATAGTACCTCGCTCCCGGATCTCGGTACGTTTAGCCTATTTCCAAATTTAGCTAACCTTGTCGAGTTCTTTGGGATCTACTAGCAAACTTTAAGCTGTATTTCTTCTGTAGGGTTAATAGTTATTGCTCATATTTTGTATATTCTTGGGTAAAGCTTTTTGTACACAGTATGTATTTTTAAATGCAGCAAGCCCAATTACTGGACAGTTTGTATCATATGCTCGTAGTTTAGCTCTAACTAATGTGTCAGAACTTTGATAGTTTATGATCAGATTGTAAAAGTAAGTAGAGCAGATTGACAGACGAAGTTATCTCCTACTTTTTACGCTATAAACATATCATGAGTAAGCTAAAATGTATTCCCCCCCCCCCCCCCAAGTCCGACGTATTTTTTCCCCTGCTTGAAGAGTACATGCAAGAAAAAACAGGATTTACAGGGACGAACTTTTATGTGTAGCTTTATAATTGTTTTAGGATAAAATAACTTAATATGTTTCTTTTTATTAATTTAAAATTTATTCAGTTTAATAATATTTCATATCGTGATATAAAATTCACAAATTTAATTCAAAAATTTTCGATTTTACCAGATTTTGTGAATTTGCTTTATGTATGTTGTTGTAATTTTATGTGCCTATTTTATAAATGTTGGAAATAATTGTTTAACATGGTGCTATTTTTTCTTTCATCTTAAAATCTATGTTATTTATGTATTTTACTAAATATTATGTGCAATATTTTTAAATTATCTTTAAAACATGTCCGTTTCTCGATGAAATGCACTACTATTATAATTAAAATTATCATCAAACTTAAAAATTACGTTTTTAAAGATGCGTGCACATCATTTGTACTTAATATAGTATGTCTTAAAAATAGCTATCCCATTTTAAATTGAATAATAAAATTGAATTAACATGTTTTAAAATTATTTTGTTGATTTTATTAGTCAAGGAAATTAAATTTTTAGTATTAGTAGTATTTTAACATTTCGAAAGAAGGCGGAACTTCAAAATATAAAATTGTGCTAAATTCTCGTCTGAATTTAAAAGCAAATAGAAAAGTTCCATTTACTAAATTTAGATTGCTTAAAAATAGGACAAATGCGGATTTTTATTCTAGCTCAGTTGAGGAGTACTTTTACGAACTGCTAATAATTTGTTAAATTTTAAATTGAGGCAGCCTTTTTTCCAAACGCAAGTTCTTGAAGCGACACACATCGTTCAAATTTTAAAACCATTCAAAAACAAATGTGGACTACATTTTACATTGATTAGAATCCGCAAAGAATAATACTATGATTTTCATAGATTCTCTGTTCCCCCGATTTGCCCTCGAACGTTAGAATTATTTTTTGGATATCCCTGATTTATGTAAGGAAATAAGAATATCGCACTGTGCATGGAAAATTTAAATATATTTGTAAAAGATTTTTCTTGATAGTCGTATGAGGTAATAGGTTTCAATTTGTTTCATTTGGTGAAAGATAACGAATTTTCTTATTATATACTTACCGTTGCATTGAAAGTCTAAAATAGCATCAATAGAAAGCTGTAGAAACTTTAAATAATTAGTATTTAAGGTGAAATGAGACTTTAAGTCAACTTTTCTAACCAAAGACTTGTCTCTGTGTTAATCCAATGAGAGACAAATAATTTTTTTAAGAATTTTGAAAAGTGTATTGAAAATTTTTGCAAGTGTTTTTTATATGATAAATGTAGGTGGCTTAAATATCTCTATAATTACATTTTTTGAAATTGTTTCAAATATTTTATTGTAAAATTATGTTTTGAAAAGCGAAAAAAATCGAACAAATTTTAAATGTTTAATTATAGAGACAGTTAAGGTTGCAAAATTTTTTATAACAGCTGGAATAATGAATATTTTTCCGTATTGAATTAACACAAGAAGTCGGTTAGGAAAGCCTATTCCGGTCTCATCCCTCTTATTCCGAATTTCACGTCACTCCTGTGCAGTGCTATGTAGGGCCTGATCTTCCCTAAGGCCATAAATCTTAGGGGCCCCAAATTTTGGTGATTTTTATGTTAAATTGTGTTGTCTCTTGAAACTTCAGAAATTGAATCATTTAGTGCATTATTTTAATTTTTTTTTAAGCTCTACCTTTTGATTCAGATATTGACCATTGTATACGACCTATCATACACAAAAGTTTCCTTAGGGAGCTTTTTACCCAGGACCTAATTTAGGAAATCTCAAACTATAGGCACAACAAATTTTGGGGGTCCCTTTACGGAAAATGTTGTGTACGATTGCCCCTAATGTTGCTGATAGATGACGGATTTATCATATTTTTGCTACCATTTTATCGCCTTCCTTATAACATCGATCAAATCAATCACGTTAGGTCAATGTGTGAGTCAAAGTCAAGCTAAAAATAAAGTGGTCTCTGAGAAAAGTTTAAAATGTACTAAAATTTAGGGGCACTGGTACCCGGGCTTAACGGGCCTTGCGGTAAATCAGGCCCTGTTTGTACCTCAACTAACTCATCTCTGCTGTTCGCTAACCCTTTCTTTTTTGTCTGTCTGTCCGTGCAGCGAGCCAGGCCCGCGACCTGCTGTGCAAGATGCTGGTGATCGACCCAGAGAAGCGGATCTCCGTGGAGAACGCCCTACTCCATCCATATATCAACGTGTGGTACGACGAGGCCGAAGTCAATGCCGTAAGTACCAACGCAGTAAGTCACCACCACACACACTCTCTATCTCTCTCGGTGTTGGCCCGGCTTCTACTGCTTCTGTGTGGCTTCTTCGTTTGAGTAGGTTAAACCGGGGTTCTCCATTTTCGTCGAAATCAAGTTGAGACCAATTTTTTTAATTTATTTAGTGCCTACTTTGTCGTATATATCATCGAATGTGTTAGAGTTCTAATTGCCTAAAGACGACCTAGCAGTTAGAGTGATAGCTCTCTATTTACCACAATTTGCTTAAATTTTGTACTTGAACCTAGTATCTGGTTCATAGCCGTTTGGAATCAGTTTAAGGTAGTAATGGGCATGTTTCTGGTTTTAAGTTATATAAAAATAAATTGTTTCCCGAACCTCTTATGGTGAATCTATATCACATGGAAACAGAGGACCAATTGGAGCACCGATCTCAAGAAGCATAAGAATGAAAGCTGGAAGGAAATTCGTCATTTAAAATAATCCTATTCCTGATATAATTTACCCTTGTTTAACAAAAAAAAAACGAAAAACATTAACCCTCTTAAATAAACTAATTTAACTAAGTTCATGATTCCCAGATGGTAAATACTACAAGATGAGAATCTCCTGATTAAGTTTTTACACTACTTTGCTAAACCCTTTTTCCTCTAACCATTTCCATTTTGTTGTTGCAACTTTAATGGGTCGAGAAATCTGCATATATTTAAGAAAGCCTTGAATTTTTTTTTTTTAAATACCATCTTAGAAAATGCATTTTTACCAGATCCAACAATTTGATCAAATTCTTCGGGAAAAATACTTTTACATTGCCGTTAAATATTTCGTTACGTTTCAAAAATAATAACTTCTGACGCATAGAAAAGATTTTTTTGTCCACGTAGGATTTGATTCGAAATTAGTTTTGACGTACGCATCGATCGATAGAGATTTTTAAAGTGCAAAAGGTAAAGGTTATAAATTAATAGTTCTTTGGAAAAATATTATAGTAATCGCATTTCACATCATTTAAAAGTGCATTAAATTAAAAAAAAATATGCCTTTTTTCACAATATTTAATAAGAAAGGAAACGTTGTTAGAGTGAATTATTTAACCCTTGTAGTTCTTGAGTACACAAACAATAGTTTAAATTGTTAATAAAATTTTATTACAAATATTTTGTTGTACTTTAAATAGACCAACGATGACATTATCAACAAAAACAATACTGGAATAATTTTAATTAGGACTCAAAGTAAATTTTGCTTTTTGTCGGCAGACACTGTCTGCAAGGGAAAAACAGCTTTTTCATAAACGTAATTATTATAGCATATATGCCATTTTAACGTTTAAAAATATATTAATTCGGAAATAAAACGTTGTTAGCGTTAATTGTTTCAGTCCTTGTGCACACACGATCTATCGCTGGCGTATTTGTACTTTAAGTAGGCTAATATAGAAAATTGTGGTAAAAAAATATTTTACTAGGACAATTTATATATATGTAATTTAAATTAAACATTTCTTGCATTTTAAATAGCCAACATTCAAATCACAAAACAATATTTTTTTACCCGTACGGAATTTTTTGTTGACCTGTGATTTGTTTTCTCTGTGGACACAGTACATGCAAGGAAAAACAACTTTTCCAGAAACCAAATTAGTTATATGGTAGCATGGATGGATTTATTTTAACGTTGTTAAGTTTTCGAATCCTCTACAAAGATATTTTTAAACGTATTTATTGCAACATCAATTCTATATAGTAATATAAATGAAAAATAAGTTCAAAATACAATTTAATCCCTGAACTTGCTTTTGTGAATATGCTATGCATGTTGCTTCATGCGCATTTTATAAATCTTAAAAATAAGTGTTAATATTTGTTTCTTTGAATCTATTTTAGTGTTTTATATGCATTGTAAATCCATTTTTAGAATAATGTTTGTGTGATATTTTTTTTTTAAATTTTTCTGGAACTGTTAGATTATTTTTAATTTGTTTAAATAATGTTCATTATAATATACACTTTAAAAAAGAAAAGTTAACCCTTCACTGCACTGGGTGCCATATGTGGCACAGACCTATATTTAGACTTATAAAGCAAAATGTTTACATTTCATGAAATATTTCATACTATTTAGAAATGTTTATCAGTACTACAAGCTACAAGTAACAAACTAATTAAAATATTCCATTAATGGAAGCTATCCAAATCACAGGCTAATTAACTTATAACCGTTTTTTTATTTGTTGATTGACTCGGTTTCTTAGTTATAATTAGCCTATATTACATGTAGTGAGTGATTTTTGACAAAAAAATCGCTTTTCTTGTGTGTAATCGCCAGTGTAACAACCAGTGTATCTCTTATTAAATAGCTAACTATTTTTTTCACATTTTGGATTTTTAGTTTAACACTTTCAGATAACTCAGTGCTTTGTGCGGCAAAAGAATTTGGAAAATTATAAACAAAATTCTTTGTAAAGATATTAAATCCTAGCTTCTATGCAGTAAAATAATCGTGCAGTGAAGGTTTAAAAAAAGCATTTTAGAAATTCAGATATAATCAGCAAATGTCATAAACTAAAACTGCCCATGATCTACTTTAAAAACTTCTTTTAATAGTTACTGCAGTCTAACTAAAATATTTGTCTGAGCTCTGGGGCGGGATTCGGACAGACGTCATTCCATCACTAGACAATTTTAAATTTATTTTTTTATGTAATACATGTTATGTTTCACAATATTATATATATTTGTTAGATTGATTTCATTTAAACCATTTTGAACATTTACATTTAATAATTGATATCTCAAAATTAAATATAGCAAAATAACTGAAAAACGAAATTTACTACTCTAAATATCTTAAGTTTCTTGTGAAATTATAATTTAAAAAAATATTTGATTTGCCTTTTCAGCCCGCTCCTGCTCCATACGACCACTCAGTAGACGAAAGAGAACACACTGTGCAACAGTGGAAAGGTAATAATTTCTAAATTAACGAAAAAAAATTTGGATTTATAAATTGCTCGAACAGAAATATCAATTTCTTAATAGTTAAAATAGTAATTAAGCTTTTTTTAACGTCTGAAAGGAATTTGTGTTTCATAGTTAGTAATTCCAAAAAGAATTTTAATTTTTTAATAGTACAAATAAAAAAAAATGGGTTTTTCATCAAATTGAAATTATAATAATATACAATCGAATAAGAATCAGTAGCTGTTTAAAAGAATTTAATTTCAGAAACAGAGTTTGTGCAACAATCTGTTTCTGAACAAAAACTTTAAAAATTTTACGTACTACTTTTTAAAAAAAAAAGTATTTCTTTCCAGTGGGATACCAAAATGGGGTAAATATGGTTATTTTGCACACAAAAGGCTACTAATAATTGAAATAATATTAATCAATTTTAAGAATTACTAAATTTTTTTTTTAAATAAATAGTCTTATTTTTAAAGGCTTTGTAATTCGTTACTTTAACTTTTTGAGTTAAAAACAAAGGAAATAAGGAAAAAATCATTGTTGCATAAATTTATGCACTGGAAAAAAATACTTCAATAAAATGAATCGGAAACTAAGCTATTACTTAATTTTAAAACTCATATTTCCAAAAGAAATTTCTAAGGACTATTAAGTACTGCATGAACCATGTGTAAATTAAATTGTTTATTACAATTTACTTTCTTTAGAACTAATCTACCAAGAGGTCCTAGAGTATGAACAAACTCACAACACATTGGGTATTCGGCATCTCAATTCACAAAGTGGTAAGTGCAAACTAAAGATGTGTGATCATTAGGGTTGAAACTAAACAATTGTATAACTAGTCTTTGCATTATTTAACCCTCTGAGGGATAAGCAAATTGGCTGAAGTTTAAACTTGTTTTACGAAAAACCTATAAAATTCCTTTGAAAAACCTATAAAATATGCTGAACTTTTTAATCACTTATATTTGTAACCTTCTCACTTAATCTAGGTATGCAATGAAGGTATGAAAATGCAACAGTGAACAAAAAAAACATTTTCAAGTTTGTCCAGAAATACTTTTAAAGTTAGTAAGAAGATCTCGAGAAATGATTAAGGGGATTGGAATGGGAACTCTGCAATTAAAAGAATTTTTGGTACTGATCTGGTATACACTGTTTGGCATATCATGAGGAGTCAAACATTGTGGGATCTCTCATTACTGGGTGTTTTAATGGCGAATTTTACCTTTAGGGTTGTTAAAAATGGCTAGTAGTAGATGTGGGGGTGGGGAACCCAGTCAGTTAAGGCGTTCACCTTGCATGCGGAAGGTCCCAGGTTCGGGTCCGGGCATCGCCAAAATAACTGCTGACCTATAAATGGCCTGCACAGTCAAAAAATGTCCGACAAATAATACCCCATGCAGAAGGAACGCACGTTAAATATGGTCCTAAGTCCCAACGCTGCTTACAATGTCACCTTTAGCAATTGCCTTGGGTGCCTACTCAGTGCTCTACTTGGGTTCTTCGTCACTTGACTGTGGTTCTAAATTACAATGTCCGTTGCCAATAGCCCTCATGTAACTCTAGTGCAATGATAATTCAAACTAAACTTAACTAGTAGTAGATGTGAACGAATGGGTTGTCCTATCCAAATGTTTTGCTATTTGATAATAAATTTAATTTTAATTTGTTGCTGTTCCAAACAGTCTCTAGAGCTTTAGTTTTTTTAATGATTTCATTTGTTGTGTTGCAGATGGAGTGATAGAAATTGAAAGCGAGGTTGACGGGTTGGTCGAGCAGTCCACTAACGGTGCGAGCAACCCTTTCAACCGGCGGAGATAGACACATTCCGAAAGGGGATTATTTTCACAACACAGTCCAACACAAGAGAGAGGACAGCAGCCCAAACTCTCTTCTCAACAAATTCTGCTTCAACAAAAGAAATCAACCAGTTTAGAAATCCAAAATAAGAGATTTCATTAGAGAACTTGGTGCCAGAAAATTACGACAGTGATCATTTAATAGGAAATTGTCTCATTCATTTTAATCAATGTAATTATAATGCCTATTTACCAATTGCACATTTAGCGTCCTTCGATTTATACTTCGATTCTTAACGATAGCGGATTAGTGTTGTTTGGTTTAAGTCAAGACTAGTATGGTATTAGTTGAATCGTCCAATAAAATTAGTGAAGGTTCTGGCTATTTGTTTACTAGGGTTTCAATGCGTCATGATTTAGGGAAATGTGTATTGAGAAGATAATGATTAAGAAAGGCATTTTGTATTTCTGGTTTGAAATAATGACAGAGACTATTTTTGTTCGGCTATTTTTGTGTAAGCTTAAAATAATGGGATGACTGCTCGATTGGTTATTCTAGCACCAGAAAATGCTTTTTCAATGAAGTTCATTACTTTGTATGAAATATGACTAGAAAATAATTTCATGTTATTTTTAATCAAATTAGTACCATTCAAAACCTGCACCTTTACAGCCTCACAAAAAAATTCAAGCCATTCTTTATTTTTTAAATAGAGAAAGGAAATTGTAATTGTTTTAAAAAATAATTTTAAAATTTTAATATTTCTCAACATACAACCTATTTGCTAAGTTTTTGAAAAATAAATGCTATTTCCGCTGTTACATATTAACTAAATTAAGAAAAATGTTTTAATACAAATATAAGAATTATTCATAAAGAGTGAGACTGATTAAGAAAGCTGGATGTACTGAGTAAGATTTATTACAGCAATTTTTAGGATTAAAAATTATTGATTAATGCATTTAATTATACTACTATAATAATTCCATAACAAAAATATATGCGTAAACTTCATGGTACTTATATTGTGTACTTATATTGGGCTGGCTAGTTTTTATGGCATCCCAGCATATAAGCCACATTATATTCATTCTAACATTAAAAGGATAAATATACGAATTTACTTAATTCTCACAATAAACTTTGATGCAAACAATCAACTGATTTAAGTTTTGAGAATTTGTTTTATTTGAAATGTGTCCGTAGCTACCAAAAATAGCAAATCCAAAGAGATATCCCAAGAATTCCCTATTTTTATATACTTACTGGTAGGTGAAACGAAAAGAAATTGCTGGCACTTTTATCAAACTGAATTATAAGCTAAAAAAAAAACAGTGTGGTTTTCGTTTTATTAGTTGCAATTCTATTTTGCTCAAAGTAGTAGTGGATTATATTAATGGTCTTTATGTGTAGGCTAGAAACAATCATTTGATGTTTTCTAATATTAAAAAGATATTTAAAAATGAAACATGAAAAGGAATGATGTGGTTACTCGTAAAAGTGCACTGTAAGTTTAATTCAGAATTTATTGTATTCAATTGTTTGTATGCAAATGTGTTTTAATAAGTCATTGATTTATATGAATTTTAAGTGTTACATTAATTCAAAAGTTTAATTAGAATTATTGATACAGCAAATGCAGCAACTTCACTCTGACGGCTGTTTGTTTTATCAAAATGTATTTGAAAGTGTTAAACATGACACTTTGTATTTTTAATAAGCAATGATTTTTGACAGATTAATGAAAATATTACTCAATAGGTTTTTAATCGGAAAGATTTAACTTTTCTTTGACATTAACAATAGATTTTAAACACGTTGTACAAGTTACAAGTCTTCGGACTGTCTTTAGAAGAATCTCAGCTATTGTTACCAACCTGGATAAAACTATGTAATATTCAAACTGCCAGAACTGTTTCTGAAGTAAGAATTAAACATAGATTTGTGATGTTTTAGAATTTGTTTCTAGAAGACGTTTCAACAGTTTTTGATTTTATAGTAAATACACGGGCTCAAATACCATTCATGTACAAACATGTAACAATACTTTTTCAACTAGTTTGTGAATAAAGTTGGTTTTCCCTACATAAAAGTAATAATTAATTGTGAGCTTTGGTAATTGCAAATGAATATTTAAGCCGATGTATTTGCCATAATTGTGTTGCTGTGTTTTAGTGCTTTTATAAATAATTTTAGGGCAATTCACTGGGTGATCCCCGGGACAATTTTCAATATTTGAGATCAAATTTTAATTAGTAAAATAAAAATTAAAAAAATATACAGATATTATTCTAAAGTTTAACAATTACAAATATTTAATAGAAATTAAATTTTCTTGTTTTTAAAATGCAGAAATATTCTTGGATAATGCACAGAACTCTTTAAAACCTATGCATAGCCCGAATATACTTATTTAGTTAGCAAGACAACAGAAGGCTTTGGGGTTTTTTTTAAGTCCTTATGAAATAGTTAAATAAGACTTAAAAGAATAATTTTTCCTAAATATTTTTTTATTAATATAAACTTAATCTCAACTGTTAAAATTGTCCAGTGCATTATATAGAGAATGACCCTATAGGAAGAAAAAAACTTGCAGCATATTTCACTGTTAGGTAAGATAATCACCTGAAGTTGCCAGTTTGCCTGTAGTCCAAATGTTGTGTGATCAAATTTTGTATATAATTTGTGTATATAACTGGATTTTGTTGTAAATATTCCTATTTCTACCTTTGCTGGCTTTCCGCAGTGGCTAGCTCTGTTTTCTTTGCTATGGTGCTGTGTTGGATTATTTCTATGCATAAGAGACTTGTTTCTTCTGGACTAGAGCACAAAGTAGCTTTTAAATGTTTGTCAACTTTTGAATAAAGTTCTGTTCGATCGTTGTTTCATCCTGTTTAGTAGTTACTGTGAGTTGTTTATTTTCTGACTCCACCATTATCTTGATTTACTAAAGTACCAAGTCCCATAGACTAAATATCATGCAAAAAAATCAAGAGCATGCATGTCATATGATTATGTGGTAGGTAAAAGATCCCTTGAGTACCCATTTGGCTTGGGTTATCTCAGAAAAGTTAAATCTCGGTAATCTGAGCATCAAAATTGGTAGCGAGAGTCGCCTAGATGGTGCCACAAAAAATGGCTCAGTTCTGGGGAATATGCCGAGTCTGCAAATGCTAAACGGCCAATCAAGCAGCCCCATTGGAGGGGAAAAATAGACGAAGTATCTTCTAGACTGCCAACTCAACCTGCAGTCTAGAGCACCTGAAGTTTGGTTACGAACTAATACACCATTAAAAATTTATTTGTTGATTGACATATTTGATATTTCTGATTATAGCGCTATTGTTTCTTAGTTAAATATTAATGTTTTGTCAATTATTGATTGATTACTTGAGCTACCTAATTCTTGTGAAAGAACCAATGCAAGGTCAATCATTGATTTGTTGCTTGGTATATTCGGCATTTCACTTCTACAAAATAGAACTCTGGAATCAGACTGTAAATTATTGTTACCTTGACCAAGAACTTAGTAAGCACGTAACCCAACCTTATAGCCATATTTCAGAACATTAGACCATAACAATTTTAACATGCACCAACTAAGCTATAGCTAAAGACTATTTATTATTGGATAATTTACTCATCAGAGATTCATAGACCGAATTCCTTTTGAGAAACTTATGGTTGAAAGGACAGAATATCCTTTTAAATTATTGGACAAGTAGTCTCCTCTGAATAAATCCAGTCTTCAACTCTGTAATCCAAAAACTGTTTAGTAAAATTTAAAATATACTCTGATAAGAGCGTACTAAGTGTATGTTAAATCTGTCATGATCTGTATCCCAAGACTGTATAAAAAGTCTGTAAAGTTATTTCAAGTGCCTACTCAAGTTTCAGCCTGGTCATTTGAACACCAGTGTGATGTAAAACCATCCAACCTTTCATAACACCAGTTAGCTAAAATTATGTAAAAGCATAAAAGGAGTCGGTAGCAAACAAAAAAAAGTACTTAAAACCTACTAATAGAAACACACTGGCGAAGGCTAAGTTCCAGTTGATCCATTATCTAGATAAATGCTATTTAGCCAGGATGCTTACATCATGCGAAAAATATTGATATAACATTCCAATAGAGCAAATAAGGTATTGGACATGTTCATATAAAAATAATGTATGAATTAACTAATTAATAACTACTTAACTAATTAAGTGAAGATTAAATTAAAAGTGAATAAATCTGGGAAATTAATGAGATTGGGTTAAGTTTACTTAAACATAAATATGTTCTTGCTTTAAAATAAAAGTTTATTTTAAGAAACAAATTAAGCCCTTAGATAATTTTATTTTCAAGTTTGATTATGTTAGGAAACACAAAAATCAATAAGGTAACATTTATTAAAATCTATGCCAACATTTAAGCTTGCAAATACATAATTTATTTAAACATTGAAAATAATTTGTACACAAAAGCAAAACAAACAAACATAAAATAATGACTAGTCAACATTAAATTTGATCTTGGCAAAATAAATTAATAGAATATTATTGAGTTAAATTTACACATAGCAGTAAAAGTTATGTAGAATAAAAGTAAGAAATTAATGCACACTAAAAATTCTTGGTCATGTTCACAAAAATAATTATTTTTAAAACGATTTGTCACATTTTAAACATATTTTTAACCATCAATTAATGAAGACTTACATGACTTATTTATACAAAAAATCACAATTGTACAATATTTAGTTATACAAATGATTAAAAAATAAATCGTGAAATTTCTGTACAGCTTGCCAGACAATAAATCATGCTTGCGTTTTTCTACAAACTATAAAGCTTTTAAGCAATCCAATGATCAATGCCAATTTTTCGAGCAACTAATTTGAGAATATCTACAAAAAAATCATGTCTTTCTTGTATTGGTACCACCTTGATTTTATGTCATGTGGATTTTTTAAAAAAATATCACGAAATTATAATTAATGTAGAACCTACGCAGAATAATATAGACCAAAAAATGTATAGCTTTTCAACAGCCTGCCTTAACACATATAGGCCAGTTATATTATTTCTTGTGGTGGTTAAATACAATTTTAACAATTCATAGGGAAGCAGCATTTTAAAAAGAGAAATTTTTTAACGACATTAAAATAGTCTGTTGAATAAGTTTTAAAAACCTTACTGTAATTAAAATATATACAAAATAATTTCAAATAACTAATAACAAGAATATAAAGTTCTGACATCACTAAATAACAAATGACTAGAACAATTATTATTACAAAGAACATACAGTCCCTGGACAAATTATTAGACACACTGCAAAATTTCATGTAAAATAGTGTTGCCAAAAACACAGTGTTGCCATATGTTAAAAATAAATACAAATATGTAGTCTACAACGATTCTTTTAAATAAAAATCAATAATATTGTAGTTTAAATATACCATTATTGCATAAAAACTCTTAAGAAACCTAAATTTACTAAAAAAAAAAATACAGTGTGTCTAATAATTTGTCGAGGGACTGTAATGAATTAGTTGTGCTTAAAAGCCTTTGATATTTAATACATAACATGAAACTTCAGTTACTTAGATGTGCATGAATCAAAGATTCTAGAAAAAGATCTGAGTAGGCTCCAGTCTCCTGTAACTGTTACTTTACCATCCATGTAAGCATCAAAAGGAGAGATGTTGCCACTCAAAAAGCCTCTTAAGCTATCTTCAGTTAACGTTAACTGGACGTCAGAGTGGGTAGAAATATCTGGATTTTCAGAAACCGAAATATTTCCTACAATATAAGTTAGAAATTAGTAATGAACCGTATCATAATGATTATTTAACAAAGAAATGTTTATAAATCCACAGAAAGTATTTTTTTGCATAGATATTACAAAAAAATATTTAATGAAAACATTAGAATAATAAAAGAGGCAAAAAAATTTTAACTAATGTGTACTGCTAACTATGAAAAATAATTTATTTAACAGAATATTTTTAGAAACTTGTAAGTTTCTAGTGATGAGCTTTCATAAAACATTATATAGATCCAGCCTTTAATTAACTTTGACTCTAAAATAATATACCAGCTAATTTTCTGCCTAACTAACTTTTCACTTAGGCGAAGCCAGTGACTGAAAAAAGCCAACACTTTATAAATTGATGCATTTAAAGAATAATTGTAAAAGCAGCTTGGATCAAAGTTCTTCATTTAACAGTATTCAAAGTTTTCAAATGAAAAGAAATGGCAATGGCATTTGTAATGAGAACTCAGTCTACAAGATAAAGCACTGTTTCTAAAAATACATGGATTTTGAATTCAAAGTAGTTTTTTTTAATAAACTGGTAAATATATTTTATACAAGTAACATGTTACTTAAAACAATTGACATTTTTAAAGTCGTATCACATGAAAATAAAATTGCTCTTATAAGTAAAAACTAGTCTAATTAATTTTAAAAATCTTGGATTAACAATTAGCAAAAATTACTAGTGTTTTTCTTTATTTTTCAATAGAAAAACTAAAGAAAGAATTTCATAATTTAATCAAATAACCTTAGGACAAAAATAATTTTACAAATATTAAAATATTACTTATACCACCTAAACTAAACTTGCAATAGTAAGCTAACCCAAAACTCACCTTGTTCAATAGCAATAAGAACTTTTCTAGCTGACCTTCCCAATATATCAAGCATAAATAAAGCATTCATATCGTCTATCATTTGTTCTTTCAAGGCAATATTGACAACCTTCCGAATAGTTTCTACAATATCTTCTCCTTCGGATGCAAATTGAGTTCCAACTTCAGTATTTTCTGTATTTGAAGCTTGTCCTAAAATAAAAGTTGATAAATAATTAGTTGCAATACATGCAATGGTAAAAAATACTTTGATTTTCCTCAAAGTAGCACATTTGTTCACCCCCTTTTTCATTAAAAAGTTATTTTGTCAGGATGCTAGAAGTAAATGATTTTCCAGGTATTTTGAATTTATTTATATTTTAGAGAAAAATTAATATTACAGTTTTCCTGCATAATATTGAAAAAACAAGCAAAAAATTTACAAATATTAAAATCATCCAGAAAAATTTAGTAGCTGTAACCATACTTGAAACAATCACCACAATTATCAACAATATTTACAAAACAAGGATCAGTACATTCTCATTTATGAGGCTATTCTAGAATACGTATCTCGAGTATCAAATCAGTCTCATTGTCCATCGGTGTACAGTAAAAACTCAAGAGAAATGTGAATTTTAGAAGGCAATATGTGAATACTCAACGATTTGAGAGATATTGCTACATGTCTGTCTGTAGCTGTGTTAAATATTATATTCAATCGCTTGTATAAAGAAATATTTTATAAACTTTTTAATTTTGTTGAACATTTTAGCATTTAAATTTGTGAAATATTTATGTAATAAAAATATTTAATATTTAAACATCCATGGAAAATCCAAGTATTCACTAGCTACTAGCACATAAATACTACTCGAAAGACAAAAACACATGTATTTGATGAAATTTTTTGGTTTGAACAGCATTCAACTTTATCTTTACTGGGCAATAGCCACATATAAAGCACATTTCAAAACACAGACAGAATGACTTGTCTAATATGCTAAGAACAATGAAAGAATTTGAAGTGTATAGTTGTAAAACTCACATTATCTAAAGAATAACCAAGCCATATGGTCCAGCCTGATTATTAGAGACTTTGACAAATTGAATTTACAATTAACAAAAGTCTCTAATGAACGGACGGACCCTATATCTTAGTTATACTTTGGAGAATGTGAGTTTGGAAACTACACTCTACACATACAGAATAATTAGGCAGAAAATGGTTTAAAGAACTCAAGAATGGTCATAGAAAAGAAATAGGGATTTTGTTTAGCATAGGCCAATGTTGGTCTGAACTACAAGTAATTAGGTCCTGTTTGCTTAAGGGGGGCGATACATGTAACCACCTGAATTTTGATCGTTTTTCAGAGACGTTATTAAAAGGGAAGAAATACATGAATCGTTTTAAAATTCAGTATGTTTATACATTAAAATTCAAAAATTAGATTTTTTGTTTTAGTTTTTTCAAAATGGCCGCCGTAGTAACTCATCTACCGAGACCCTCGCAGATAAAAGTATCAATTGGTGGGAATTCTAGCTACTCCAAAATTTATCTGAAATCAAATTTTTTTTATTTGAAAATGTTCATAAAACTTACATCTTCTAGTTAAACCAATAAAAAATCAAAAAAGTTGAAAAATTGTAAATCTACAAGCCTCAGAATAAAAAAGTTTGATTTTTTACCCTTTTTTCAAAGGTTTTTGGGTAAAAAACTAATTTTTTAAAAAAAATTTGGCAGTTTTTGAGGTTCAACTAGAAGCTAATACTATACAGAAGATGTATACCAAATTTTATAAGGATTGAGAACTTTTTGAGTTATCTTGCATGCCAATTTTAAAAAAGTAGTTTTTAGATAAGCGTGCTTAAAGTTTTGACAAAGCCCTCAAGCGTGGAGTTGAGGTGAAGCATTTAAATGAGTTTTTAATCAATAAGTAATGCGAATTTCATTCTTAAATTGTGCAGGCATATTTTTGAGATGTTATTTTAACTATTTATGAAATAAAAAAAAATGATTTTTACATGTATCGCCCCCCCCCTTAAAAGCATATTGTTCATGTAGACTCGGTTTCTATAAAACAGTTTGAATAATACTTATTAAAAACTATTAAATATCTAAAATAAACTTAATTTACCTGCTGAATCAGGAATGAAGGGAAAAGCTGCAGCTGCTTGATTTTCAGATGGCTGACCAATGGCAGCTTTAAATGCAGACATTAGAGTACCAATCACATCAACAGAGTCTGGACTTTTAAGGACTTTTACTGAATGCCTAAAATAATGGAACACAAGGTTAAAACAGGAAACAAAATCGCTCCATATACTTAAATATATTGTTTTAAAAAAATTGTAATGTTTCTGCCTATTTTTGGTTCCTTAACAGTAAATTAACTCAGCTCATGGTAGTTGCACAACTCATTCTCATGGGTATAACAAAGATATAGGGTAGATTAGCAACTGTTGACAATAATAAATTCAATTAGACAAATTGGCCATGTATGGACCAGACCCTATCTCTTAGTTATGCTTCAGAGAATGTGAGTTTTGCAACTATACCCATCATTTCTTCTCATTTTGAACCTCTGTCAAGTAACTATACATACCAAAACCAGATTCAATGCGTACAAGCATGTGGGTTTGTTTTGTAAAGTTTATTACAAGGATTTTCTGTATTTTAATATTGGATTTTGAATACCTCTGAAAAAAGACTGAAATCTAGACATTTTGATTTTGAAATGCATTCCAATAACTAAAATGTCATACATAAGACTTTTATTAACTTTAAATCATTTATAAATAGATATTCTTATCTAACTTAAAAAGTTAAAATCTAAAATACTTGAAATAAAAATGAAAAAAATCTATTAAAAACAGTTACATACTTTTCAAAGAGCAGCTGTCTTTATCAACTACTAAACTGAAACTGTTTTTCCCAAATAATAAAAAGATCAAACTTTATTTTCTTTTAACGAATTTTTTTGTAAATCATAATTGTTAGTATAGTTTACTTATTATTTTTTTTAATTAGTTATATAAAAAATATCAAAAACATAGTATGAAGTAATATAATGAAGTTTATACAAGGTCTGTATACTTACAAATACACACTGACAACTTCTAAACCCCAATGAATAGCACTACGATTTAATTCATCCTATTAGGGGGAAAAAGCAGAAAAACATGTTTCAATATCTTTCATTAATTACAAATAGATATTTCTTAAAAACTAACTGTCATTACATTTCTTCCAATATTTGTAACAATGTTTCAGTACTAAATGTTTAAAGTTGCTACATCAAAATTCAAAATATATTACAAAAGTGAAAGACTCGACAGTTTGAAGTTTTACCCCTATAAATGATTGAAATCTAATAACGTTTCTCGTCAACTATACTGGGTTCCAGTCAATATATATTTTCCCATAAAATCACAATATAAAAACTATAAAAAATGACTTTAATGCAACTAAGTTGTGTGAAAAATCAATAATGAACTTAAACTAACCTTAATACTGCAGTTTATTAGGTCTGGCTTAACTTGTAAATCTTCTTGGTCTTTCTGCGACACAAAGTTTCTGAGGCAAAACTGTGCAAGATCTCGTAGTGTGTCATCCTGATGTTGCAACTTGACAACGTAACTGAGAACATCAGCAACACGATATTCAATGTCGGTCTGGGCTTCTACTATACCACCATCAGCAGTACGTAACTGCAAAGAAATACAGTTTTTAGTACAAATAAATTCAAGAAATTCTATGCTATGTATTATATGTTATTTTCTATACTGTAAATTAAAAAGATAGCACAGCTGAGAATATCAATTAAAAAGATAGCACAGCTGAGAATATCAGCTGTTCGTTATTCAATATCAGTCTGGTCTTCCACTACTATACTACCTTCAGCAGATAGGCAGCAGCATGGTGGTACAGTATTGGTAGGTGATTTGGTAGTGTTTTTAGAAGAAGCTTATCTGTGTTAATTTTAATGTGAAGCTTTAGTTAAGAACTCTAGATTTATGAATAAAAATAAATCAATTAAGTAAAGTAGTTATGTAAATAATACAAATTTCTAAATCAAATATATAAAGTTATGCAATTTACACAATAGACATAGATGCATGTTTGTCTGTACAAAGACAGTTGGGCTAAATACACATATTCACATCAAAATTATTTTTTTTTTTAATTGACAATGATTACTTTTCATAATGATTTTATTTTTTTACATAGATATGACATATCAAACCAGAAGCATTTGATATTTAAATAAAAAATATGAATAGAATCTTACCTGACTTGTTTCAACAGTGAACTGCTGAGTCCGTAAGTTCACTCTTGTCCATTTATCCACAAAAGGTAAAACAAAGGCAAACCCTTAAAATAAAAAATAAAACAATATTTTGTTACTGGAACTATATGTAATGCTTTTCAATAAAATAAGCAAGTCCACAATAGTTAATAGTCACAGAAAAGTTTAGAAATAAGACTCATACACTCCAAAAGCTAAAATTTGTGAAATGCAGTATTCATATACAATTGAAACCAAACAGGCCATAGATGTAGGAAAAGCAAAGATGCCTCTATGGATTCATTGTGACTTTTTTAATTAAGATATTACTTTATATAATATTTATAATACGCAGTTGGCTAAATCTACATTTACAGCATATTTTACACAATAAGCAAAAAAATATGGACAATAATAATTAACTACCTGGTCCTTTAATAGGCTGCAGTTTACCAAGTCTCATTAGCACAAGACGCTCCAGTGAATGAATTCTCTAAGGAATAAAACTATATTTAAACAAAAAAATAATTCCAAAGCTAATACTAACACATAGAAGAGTAAAAAATGTCAAATTATTTTACGACTATGATTCAACATTAAGGGCCACCTCAAAAACAAAATTTTGACAGCACCATCCAATATTCTTGTTTTAAGTGTCCACCTATTTATGATTTAACACATTCTTCTTGGTTTACAAGTAGATAAAAAATTTATGTAATAAAAGTAGTTTTAGTTCCATGCGTGCCCATATACCTCTGCAACCAACCCTAGAAAAAGATTTAAGTAATGCGTTACTTGTAATGCCATTCCTTGTAACAGTTACTTTTTTTAGGTAACACCGTTAGCTTTTTCCAAAAAGTAACAGTTACTGTAGCTTAGTTACTTTTAGAGATAACGAAAAATTCTGTTACTTTTCTGTTACTTCACGGATATTTTCGGCACAGTTCGGCGTTTGGCTTAAATTTAATTATTTTAAATTCAACTTTTAACAACATTGAATTTTCGTTCTTAACTATTTTCCAATTTTCCCTATTTCTTTAGTTTTGGTTCTCTTTGAAAAACGGTATGATGGCAAAATTTCAATTTTTCATATGACTTAAAATTTCTAAAAGTAACTGTGATAAGTTCCATTTCGTATTAAGTAACTGTAACAGAGTTACTATTTAAAAGTAACTTTCAAACCCCTGGTATAGTACTATGATTTTCTATATCCATGAAGATCTGGAATAGAAAAGCAAGGGTTGGGTTTGGAGAAATGGGGGCTAAGGAAATATTTGTGGGGATAAGCGTATTATTTCAATGTCAGGCAGCCAAGAGGGGCAATGTTTCAGAATAAAATAAGTAAATGCAATGAAGTATATATTTAATAGGGTAAAATTTAACTTAATGTTAATTCAAATACATACTAATTATAACACAAATATGCTAATTATTTAGTTTTGGCTTACATTTTCTTATTAGTAAAAACCTTTGCACCTTATTTTTAAAAGTTAGAGCCTCTTTTGATAGAATCACCTATGATGAACATGAATTTTTTACCAGACTAAAGGTTTTTTAGGATATATAATTTTTTAAAAATTATAATTATTTAGTTTTACTATTTGTTTAGTTCGCTTTTAGTTAATGGGATAACTTTGGCACTTAAGGAGAACTTTGGTCCAAGCATAAAAACCCTAGAACTGACTTTCATCTTGAACATTTTTCTACTCACAATTCAAGGCAGAGCTACCCCTAATTGAAAAAAGCAAGCACATTTTTAAAACTACATTTATGAGAAGCTCTTAGTTTAAAAATCTTAGACTAGTTACCCTGCAGGGCTAAAGTTACTCCATTAGAAGGTACAATACTGGGCCAATACAACACCTACCTTTACACAAATCCAGCATGAAAGAGGAAAGGAGGCAACTACAATCACATAGAGTAAGAAAGTAATAAAGTTTCGAAGTGCAATTAGAGGGAGACTTTCCTTTGAAACATTTTCTGAAATAAAGATATGTTTTAAAATAAATTAATAAATGTATCTCAAGTTCACATTTGTTCTAGTAACTAAATGATAAGTTTAAATTGAATAAAAATATTGACCAACACAAATAAAATTATAATTGTTACATTTCAGAAGGTTGTTACTGACTAAAATTATGATACTTTGAGCTGGTAATAGTAAATGGAGAAATCTATTTAGTACTTTTTTTAAAAACCACTTATGATTCATTTCCTCAATTTTTTCGGAAGTAACGAGTGTTAGCTGGCAAACCTTATGATGCTACACAGTGAGAAAAAATGCTTATCAGTATATGTTATATCAATAATTAATGTGCATATATATGAATATATACTTTTGAATATTTTGTTAGTTTCAGCTTAAATAAATGAAATTGTGACATCTAAAGAAAAATTAAAACAATGTCCACTTTCCCATGCATGTTCTTGAAATTCCAAAGCTTGCGATTTTTTCCCCTGAATTTAAAGCTTTTAATTAAAAACTAGAAATTACAGTAGTTATACATAATTTTCCATCAGTTAAAAATACAGGAACTGTGATGGTTGGATTAACAAGCATGTTGATCTGAATATTTCAAACTCTTAATAATGTGGAAAAAAGAAATGGTAGAAATTAAAATTTTCTATAATAACTGAAATCATGTAGATTAGGAGATAACACTGTTTCTGACACTGTTTTTATAATTTCCAGAAGTAATATGTGCCAGGCATGTTGGGAAAAATAATGCATGCTTGTATTGACTTTTAACATGTCCTGGGCATGTCTGTCAGCCACTAGATATTTCTAACCTTATAAAAATTATATAACATTAGAACTTTTCATTTATCATTAAAGTTAAATTTGCTTCCATTACAATATAACACTAGATAATTATTAACTTCCCATTACAACTTACAAGAATTTTTTACTTATCAGATAGTACATGTCAAATTATATTATAACCATGAAATTGAAATCGCACACATTTTATAATCTCATTACCTCACTTTCCTGTAATATTTACCAAAACTTCTACTTACCAACTTCTCCATCAGTTGGTATAGTAATAGCATGGTAAGAAAATGCAGACTTGTACTTTTCCTTTCTGAAAGGCTTCAGATGAATATCAGCAGGTCCGTATTGGAAAGCTGATTTATAATCAAACACAGAATTGAAGTTGTTTTCAGTAACCATAGTTCTAGAAGAAAAAAAATTTAGTTTTGAATTTTCATTTTCTTTATTCATAAGAGTGGAGGATGTGAGATACAGATGCTTTATTCATGAGGAAATATGATTATATATATATATATATATATATATTATATATATATATATATATATATATATATATATATATATATATATATATATATAATATATATATATATATATATATATATATATATATATATATATATATATATATATATATATATATATATATATATGAAAATAATGAAATATATATATATATTTATGAATATGAAAAATAATCTTAGTTGATTTCTGAAACAGGGATATTAGGCGTTGTCGCAAAAGAACAATGATTGGTATAGCTATGCTTGAAACAAGATATACCATAATACTTTTAACAAGATATACCACCATTTTTTTATGATATAAAAAAACACTATATATCAGATTATCAGCCAAGTGGCATAATCAATAAAATACTTACAGAAACCCGTACTGCGTAAGACTTTTTCTAATTCAGATACTACAAACAAGGCTACTAATTTACCACAACTAGGTTATATTCATTCCACTACATTATAGAATTCATTTTGCTTTTCTGGCTAACAGAATTAATCCCAAATGTTTTTTTGTTTTGGTATTTCAGATTGGTTGGTAACGCTTATGATGGCTACCTACTTTTAGACTAGTTACAGAGTTTTAACATTTAACACAGCCAATCTTTACATCCCAATTTAAGTCCCTTTTAACGCTACGACAACACTCGGTACATCAATACTTGTTTGACAAACCTCGCCTTTTGCTTGCTTGAATACTTACCGAAATGAGCATATTTATTTAATTAGTATTTATGACGTCTTTTTATGATATATGTATATTGTTTAGATAAATGTGCATGAGAACTACTGGTCTGTCGTCGGCGTGTTGAACTACGCGGAAGATACACCCTTCTGAGTTCTGTCCTCGTCATAGCCATCTTATAAATGCATCATGCTATCTGATTTATAACAAAATTAAATATTGCTTCGAATATATTTTTTAATAAATGAAGTTTCTCATGCTATTGTGATTTGACAACAGCGATTTAAATGTCTCAAAATTGAATTTCAATGCTAATTTAGTGGGAAATTCGCCGACAGATGATAGTAGACTTGTGTCTGTCCAGTCGTACATACAGACAAAAAGTGGGAAATATGGGTCTCTGAGGACCTGAGGTCATACCTTTCTAACAAAAAAGAATTTTTAAGATCCAACGGATAGAATTAGTTTTGGAAGGGGGGTACAGACTGACATCGTCAAGGTGTCAATACTTACTTTTTCATTGTTTTAAATTCTTTCGAATTAAAAAAAAAAGTAGGCTAAAAACACTAAAATAGGCATAAATGTTGACATCGTGTTGAAAGCCGCACCCACTGCCCAATGGGATGGGTGCCTATTAAATTGTATTAATTGATTTGTTGATTAATTGTATTAATTGATTTGTTGATTAATTGTATTAATTGATTTGTTGATTAGTTGTATTAATTGCTTACAAAATACAATTTTTATGATAACTAGAATATAAGAGAAATAATTCGATAAATGCTTAATACCCAAAAATAGATGGATCTATACTATTGAACTTTTTTTTCTTGATTAATTTTTAAAATTTAAAATAAAAACTTATGCTTATGCTATAGAAAATGCAATAAAACCTTGTTTCCAAATAAATTAAGAAGTAAGATTAGTTCTAGGAGTTTATTTGTGGGCTTTCTGAATATTTTACAGGCCTGTGCATGGGCCTATTTGGAAATCGAGGTCTTATTATTTTATTAATCAACTTATAATTTGTATGCAGGCTAAATATTTCATTCCAAAATTCGTTTAAAAATTTGAATTCGACAAGAAGTAAGTTTTATTCTTTAAAAAATTTTATAGGTAATCGCAGAACATCTCTGAAATAATTTTTAATAATTTTATTTTACTACGTGTACATAACATGTCCAACTTATTTTCCAATCTGAACTTAATTAATTAAAAAGTAAAATACATAGTCCTTCATTCTGAAGTAATATTGTAAAATATTCTTTAATAATGAAATATCGATGTTGGAACTTGTCCCGTCAAGTAATAAGCGCTTTGAAAGTATAACCTTGAATTAACTGAAGAAACTACATTAAATATAAGTCATAAATAACTTGCTAATTCGACATAATATATCATCATTCGAAGAAAAGTCACCTGTGTAACTTAATGGGAGGTCCAACATTTTCCCTCGCAAGGTGCGATGTACATCATATGAAAACCAATTTATACCTCATATCTGGTACACTTCATTTTATTAAACCCCGATTATTTAACATAATCTGACAAGGCCCCCATCAATTTTAAAGATCCCTAATTGCTCTAAAGATCTTTTAAAATATAAATGATTAAAAGAAAGAAACGACCGAAAAATGAGTAATAGTCTTGGCAAAATCACGAAATGAAGTTATGAATTATAAAGCAATGCGGGAAAAACCGTGGCTTTTGTCCCAAAATCGATGGACCCTCACCTCTTGGGCTTCTAATATTTTTTGGAAGATGTGCGCCATTGCATATTTGACCACAGTAGAGGAATGATCGAAATTTATTTTTATTCTAGGAAAGTGGGTTAACCCACCCTACAAGCAGTAAGGATGAAGTTCGATTTTATATTACGCGAATATGGTATGTTCAAATTATTTTTAAATCTTGATTTTTTTAAAAAATGTTTAGAGGTTTTTTATAAAAAATATTATTTCATATTTGCATCTATACAACAAAAATATTAAGAGAGGATTCAGAACTTAAAAGGTACTTCCGTGTTTCTATAATGAACATATAAAAATATATAACGTATAAAAAATAATTAACATGTCATTTATTTTCTATATAAAAATGCAATTTTCGCAATTAAAATATCAGCGTCAATAACACAACGTACCAGGAATGTTGCTTATTTTTTATACTGTTTTATCAAAGTAAAATAGAACCTGGATTTGTACATAAAAAAATCAGGTAATTCGAAAAGTTTATTTGGGGGTTGCGACGCCAGTTGTCCCCTTATGATACGGAGTCCAGAGGAAAACTTTCTCCTTAATAACGTTCCTACAAAAATTTAATTTCCGTTAGAAACTTACCATTAACCCTCCGTGGGATAAGCAAATTGGCTGAAGTGTAAACTTGTTTCCACTGTATGAGATTTAAATTAAAATTTTAACTGAAAATTTGTATATATTGCGTCAAATTTATTATTATTATTTTTAAATTATATTTCTGTAATAGATGGTTATAAATGGCTCCTCCCTGCTTTAAATTTTAAAAAAATAACAAAACTATTAAATTTATAATTTTTTTTTAAATATATATGTGTTGCTTTAAAATCTGATAGTCAGAGGTAACGGGTTTATACGTCTGTATCTCTCAGAGGGTTTTAAAAATAGAAAATAGTATATAAAGTAGGATATAATATAAAAAAATATTTAAAAAAAATCTTACATATTATCAAAATCCTACCATCTAAAACATAGAGTTTAATTTTTATTTCTTTAAAAAAAAACTATTTTACTTCGACATTTCTTTTCACTACTTGATAACAAAAAATTGCATGAGCATGGCTATTGTATAGATAACCATGCTCAACCATGCTGTAAACATAAATGTTAAATACACTTTTTAATCGTTAATATTTTGCTATTTTTCAGCAAGTGTCTATAACTACTTTTTCCCGCCTAAAGAGATTTCGTCGCCCCTCATAGAATTTCAACCCTTCCCACCATGTCCAGTAGTAAGTCATATTTCTCTAATCTATAAGGAACAAAATCAATGAAATTAATAATATTTCAAATTTAAAATTGTAAACAAATTAAAAATGTAAATACTTTTTTGTCGTTAAAAATCAAGATTAAATCTAAATTCTGCATTCAAGCATGTAATTTATTTTATGGATTGCAAATTAAAGTAAATTATTATTAGCATTGTCATTCCAGTATTAATGAATAGCAAACAGGTTATTTTGGTTAGAGTGACATTCCAAATAATAATGCATATGCTTGCACGAAACTAATTAAATTGGAGACAAAAAATTGCCATATCGAAATTTGGATCACTACTATTTCGTATAAAACCTTTGAATGAAATTACGTAATAGTCTGGTAATAGTTTGAATGAAATTACATAAAAGTCTGAATTACATTACAGACTTTTAAGATAAGCAAAGTTAATTTTTTGTCGTTACTTAATGAATAATGTTTTTATCATACGTACGTTACGTGCGTACGTAAAATACGTATACAACGTAAATTATCAATATGAATTAAAAGCAGGGACTGCGTCAATCCATGATGCCGTACTATTTAAAAAAAAATAAAAATCATTCTTTATTGCGCAATTTAAGTACGGAATTGTGCGTTATAAGTTTTCAACATTGGTGTTATTTGTTTAATTATATTTAGCCAGGGAAGAAAAATTAGTGCTAAAAAATTGACTTTTACACAAAAGAATATTATCATAAAAAGGTATTTCATAACTGTATGGTCAAAAGCATATATTGGTTCAGTTGCGGAAAAAACTATTCAACCCCTCAAAGTTTGGGTATTATAATACCATTGAATGGTAATATATGCCTATGCCCATTAGTTGAGTATGTGTCTATGTTAATTTAGAGTTAACAATGCGTTGAATTCATTTATCAATTAAATTTAAATAAGGATTGTCAGCAAATTTAATGAGTACCAACTTTAAAAAATCCAAGCAACTCATTTTAGCCTACTTTCTTTCTCTAAATTCTGCCACCTCATTTACGGAGTAACATTCCACCAAATTTTCATAGTATCGATGTAGACAATCCCTTAGTATTTTGTTTACTAATTAACTCGGCGATATAATATTGTTTTACGAAGTAGCAGCCTCAGAATATATTTATCTTCCGCAACAGTGCAACGTCATAGAAAAAAGTGTTCTTTAGAACTAATTGTAGCACAGTATAGTAAAATTTTGTCAAACGAAGATTCAACGAATTACGGTTAAGAATAGCTTTACTGTTGAAAAGGTTAAACATCAAATACAAACTGAATTTTTTGGTGATATGCTAGGCATCGATCCTAAAACTAGATTTAGAAATAATGAAATTATTTATGAGTTTGTCAAACATAGAAGATTTCAAAGCAGGCGTCACTCTTCAGATACTGCCTTCTGTAGCTGCGTTTTATTAACTTAGAGAGTAATATTTTTCATTTGTGATCGTTAATAAAAGAGAAGGTGGTAAGATAAATACATTCTTTACAGGTATTATAAATTATATAAATTAATAGTTTTTATGAATTAAAAAAATAATAACAATTCCAAAATGAAATGCATTAAATCATGAGGATGAGCTTACACATTTTCAAATTACTTTTAAAGTTTTAATTAATAGTTTAGTTCTTTAATTATACCTATTTTACAATAATTTTTATTTATGTTTGCCAATCACCCAATCTTTCTCATGGTCAATAAATTTATGGAAAGCTATGTAAAACAAGAAAGTTTGTTTCTGATGGCCATATACCTATTAAAAAAAGACAATATGTTAGGACTGAAGTTGAAAGGTATTGTATGGACCGACGGTGGGTTTTTTTTTAATTCGAAGGAATTAAAAGAAAATGAAAAGTTAATTTTTGACCTGTTGGGAAATTCCATCCGCTGTCTTTTTGTACCCTTTTCAAATTCCTTTCGACCATCCGATTTTAGAATTTTTTTATTTGAAAGTTCACAGAGACCTATTTTATACATTTGGTCTCTTTGTCTGTACGTCCGTCTTTTTGTACCCCCCCCCCCCCCTCCCGTCCCTTTCGATTCTGTCCATATCTCTTTCGATTTCCGTTCTATAAATACGTGATTTTAAAAATTCTCTTTTTTTGTTTGAAAAGTGGAACTATATTTTATACTCGTGTTCTTCTGTCTGTACGTCCGTCTTTGTGTCAATTCGTAGGTATATGGGTGAATACTCTGAAAACGAACCATTTGACGCGAAAAATCTCGAAAAAATAAATATAGATGAAAGTTTTTGACACTTAGGATTTGAGTTACACTTACATACTACACTACTCAAAACAATTAGGAGAGCACTTTGCGTACTTTTGTTAACCCTTTCAGTTCCAACTTATTTTTTATTCTTAGAATCTAAAATTTGTGAAATAGATTCATTATGCATCCAGAATGAAATGGTAAAAAAACAGGGGGGAAAACTTAATTTTTTAACTAAAATTTAAGGGGGGGGGATTGGAAAATCATAAATTTTGAAAAAATTATAACAATAATTTTTAAGAAAATTTATCTGTTAAAAAAACTTAAAATCAATTTTTAAATATCTAAGAATGCAAGCGTGAAGAATTTAGAGTCAATTTATTTCATAAAATTTTTTGGGAGTTAGTTTTATTTTACCATGTTTTTCATATTTGCATTTAATTAAAACAAACATTATTTAATTCTTCAAAAGACATGATTCTGTCATCTAACGATAAATAAGAGAGAGCTCAACTTCGTGACAAAAAAAAACGCAAGCTAGTGATTCTAAATTGAAGCATTGGGGGTAAAAGGGTTTAAACCATGCGTTCCCCTAATTGTTGTGAGCAGTGTACATTGAAAATATAGCATCGGTCCAGATCTTACAATTAATGTTAATTATTCTGATAGTAAGTCTTAATTTAATAATGTTTCATTTAGAAAAGTTTTAACCCCCAAAATTAACATAAAAATATTTTATTAATGTGTTACACTTTAATAAAATTTCAGCTTTACTTTCAGCTTAATTATCAGCTTATATTAGTTCACAGCAAAATATTGTGTTACTATAATGTACTTCACTTATATTTAATCAATTTATTCTTATATAATTAAAACGTCATGTGCGTGGACACAAAAATCATAACCGTAGGCCCAAAAAAACACGGACGTGATGTTCACAGACGTGAGAAATTACATGTTTCATCCTTGTAAAACATGGTATGTTCATATTTGAAACATGAGTTTAAAAAATTAAGCTTTTGGTATCTAATGCTACACATAATTAAGTAAGAATAGACATTTGATTAGTTTACCTAAGTTCTTTCTTAGCCACAGACGTGATGCGCCCATCTTGACCTTTCACTAAATCCTTAAGTTTAATGAACAATAAAAATGATTTAGAGCTAAAAACAAACTGATTTTTTTATTTTGCTATATAATATGGCTGCAAATGAAGCTAAAATGACATAGACACTGTGCTGTACTGCTACATATTGAATTCAATATAAGTTTTTGTTCATATCCACGGACGGGACTGCAGTCATTGGGGACAAGCATTTAATACTCAGTAAAATAAATAAAAAAATAAAAAATAAACATAAAAATTGCATTAATATCTTTCCAAAAGGTTCCTTTCTTCAATTCTCTAATTTAAAAAGTGAATTCATATCTTATAAGTTAGATATAAACTGCCAAACTCCACGGACGTGACGCTGAGACACACCACGAACATGACATATCACGCTCTGTTGACTAAAAAATACTATAATAAAATAGGAAATCTTGTATAATTCTTTCTGCCCTTTACTCTATAAACTGTATTATCATTTTTCCCTAAGTTACTTTGCTTTTACAAGCCTATATTATTTTTAAAACTAGCCGGGGACAAGAATGGTTCGTTTTCAGAGTATTCACCCACATCCGTACATCCCCCTATTCCAGCTCCCTATTCTAACCGTCCGATTTTCACAGCTTATTATTTTTTTTTTGTTAGAAAGATCATCAGAGACATCTTATAGGGGAGAGTGGGGGCTAATGGGACGCAGGGCTAATGGGACAAGGGGCAAAAAGGGGTGAAAAAAATATTTTTTTACAAATATTTCTACACTACAACATTGTAACAGTTAGACTTCACATTTTAAAAACCAATGATTAGCCATTGAAAGCATTTGGTGAAATGGAGAGAAGAATTGTTTTTTTGGAGAATCCAAAGTGTGTTAAAAGTGTATCTTTTTTTACGCTTTTAAAGTATTAAATAAAAATTTTCATCAATTAAACTACAGTTTTAGGTAGAAGACATATCATAGATTAAGATATTATATGTCAAATACGGTAGTGAAATACACGTGGTTCTGTGTTTGGTTCATTTATAAATAATAGCACTGTGGGGTCTAATGGGACAGAAACTGTGGGGTCTAATGGGACACAAATAAACCTAGCTTTGTATGCTTCTCTTGAAGAATCTATATAAATGTCGAATATTTTATTCAGTCAAGTTGCCAAAAACTTTAAAACTATAATTTTAAACTTTTTGAACTTTTTTCGTCGTATAATAGGTTAAAGTTCAAGTAGCTTTATTGAAGACATATTTTTTACCTGCAATTTCATTAATTACATCTGACCAGAGATTGGTGAAGATTAATTGATTATTAATTATTTGTTATTGGTAAAATTTGCTAGAAAGCAAACTATACTTTATTGCGTTGGATCGATTTCTGAAATAGAAAGTGATGAACTCCGGGTGAACGATATAAAGATAAAGACGGTCTTTTTAAATTCACGTACCATGAAAAAGAGGACAAGTTTGGGATAAATTTTAGAAGATTAAGTTACAAAACTATCCTATCCAGTGATTCATCAGAAAGTATGGGAGCGCCTTCGATTTTGAGTTTTAACTTTGATATTTCACCTTTCAATGGGAAATAATTGTTTTAAAAAAAAATTTC